>JAIOJX010000004.1:275228659-275474765 GCA_022376925.1 Tragulus kanchil
GTGGGCATGAATTGGAATGAGAAGTGGAGAGTGTTAGTCTTTCCTTTTTCGTATTTGATTTATTTTGATTTCTTTTTTTTCTTTAATTTCTTTTTTACATGTGAAAGGACTGAACCTCTACATTCAGAGCTGCTATAAAGATTCCTTTTGTTGTTATTGTTCAGCCAGTAAGTCTGGGTTGTATTGAGGAAGGCGTGGCAGCCCACTCCAGTATTCTTGCCTGGAGAATCCCACAGACAGAGGAGCCTGGCTGGCTAAGGCCTGTGGGGTCGCAGAGTTGGACAGAACTGAAACAGCTTAGCACACAGCCTAGCAATTGATGCTTAGTCAAGGAGAACAGTAAAAATGATGATGGCTTTGTCACTGTAACCAGTTTGTAACTATGTAAATATGTATGAAGTAAACCTTTTCTTGACTATATTATAGGTCATCATATGTTATAAATAGAGTTGCAGTTTCTGAATCTGAAAATTTGCTCTGTTCCAGGCATTGTGGAAGAGAAAAAGTGTTAGTCTCTCAGTTATGTCCGACTTTTTCCAACCCAATGGACTGTAGCCCACCAGGCATCTCTGACAATGTGATTTTCCAGGCAAGCATACTAGAGTGGGTAGCTGTTCCCTTCTCCAGGGGATCTTCCCAACCCAGGGATCAAACTTGGGTTTCCTGCATTACAGGCAGATTCTTTACCATCTGAGCCACTAGGTAGCCACTTTCATATGGATTATCTCATTTGACCATCTTTGCAACTCTACAAATGAAGGATTCACCTTGTTATTTTGTAGAGGAAAGTAATGTTAGAGAAGTTAAATTACAGTCCAAAATCAAACGAAAGTATGAGTCTTGGGTCTGAATTTCTGATTCAGTCCAGTTCTTTCCCATAGCCCTGGTATGTGTCTTCTCTTTTTGTACTCATTGCTTTGTTGTATTAGCTTCTTCCTTTTAAAACCATGTAAGTTTACAGAGAGCAAAATCTAAATATTCAGTCTTCCCTGAGGGGTCATTATGAAGTGGTGGCTATTGGAAACTGGTTATCAAAATCACCATGAAGATTGAGGCATCTGGGGCTGAAACCCAGGGAGTACGTTTGTAGAGATCTCTTGAGGTCAGGGCCTGTTGTTCTTGTCAGACAGAATTCATCACAGAATATCTTTAGGCCAATATTCTCAGGAATAAATAATACATATCTGTCTTTAAGTGTGGTTAAAATGGATGGAATTTGCAGTTTGTACATCAGGAGTATTGAAATGCAAACGCCAGTGGCTAAAGTCATCCTTTTTGTTGTTTCTTGTTTAGTTGCTCAGTCATGGCTGACTTTTGCAATCCCGTGGATTGTAGCCCACCAGGCTCTGCTGTCCATGGGTTGCTATTTCCTTCTCTGGGAAATCTTTCTGACCCAAGGATCAAACCCGGGTTTCCTGCCTCTCCTGCATCTCAGGCAGATTCTTTACCACTGAGCCACCGGTTTGTTTGACCTTTGATCTCAATGCCAGCAAATAACTGGAACTTCCCTCCATGAACCAAATTTCAGTGAAATATATTAACTCGTCTGGAAACTAGTCTTTCTGACAGCTACTCAGCTACCATTTCACAGAGGGTAATACCTCAGAATGAGCCAAATTTGGTCAAAGTCAATGAACATTAAGTTCTTCAGAAGTGATCGTGGACAGAAAGGCCACTGTGAAATGCCCTATAATTCAGAAGAAACAGAGCACTAACTTTCTCTCATCCTAAATTTATAAGGATGTAGGAAATGACTTGATGTGAACAGAGTGCACACTAGCTTTAGCGCAACGAGAGGAAGTCAAGGACTGGCATGGATTTGGCTTTATTCAGGGCGTAGGGATAAAGAACTTGAGTTAGCAAAGCAAGGCGGAAGAAATGTCATTTCCTGTAATGACAGAGAATGGGATATATTACATTTTAGAAACCAAGCGTCATGTTTAAATTAGCAGAAATTTTTTTTCAAAAATAGAAGTTCATGTGAAATAAATAACTTACTTTCTCAACTGTCACTAAGTTATTTACTTTACTGCCTGGTATTGGAGAAGCAACTTTCCTCAGCGCCTGACAGAGGTTTGTGTGGGCCCCAGTGGCCTCAGCGCACGTGGGGCTGCTGTCTCTGAGGTCATTATGAAGTGGTGGCTTGAATAAAACATGAAGATTGAGGCATCTGGGGCTGAAACCCAGGGAGTACGTTTGTAGAGATCTCTTGAGGTCAGGGCCTGTTGTTCTTGTCAGACAGAATTCATCACAGAATATCTTTAGGCCAATATTCTCAGGAATAAATAATACATATCTGTCTTTAAGTGTGGTTAAAATGGATGGAATTTGCAGTTTGTACATCAGGAGTATTGAAATGCAAACGCCAGTGGCTAAAGTCATCCTTTTTGTTGTTTCTTGTTTAGTTGCTCAGTCATGGCTGACTTTTGCAATCCCGTGGATTGTAGCCCACCAGGCTCTGCTGTCCATGGGTTGCTATTTCCTTCTCTGGGAAATCTTTCTGACCCAAGGATCAAACCCGGGTTTCCTGCCTCTCCTGCATCTCAGGCAGATTCTTTACCACTGAGCCACCGGTTTGTTTGACCTTTGATCTCAATGCCAGCAAATAACTGGAACTTCCCTCCATGAACCAAATTTCAGTGAAATATATTAACTCGTCTGGAAACTAGTCTTTCTGACAGCTACTCAGCTACCATTTCACAGAGGGTAATACCTCAGAATGAGCCAAATTTGGTCAAAGTCAATGAACATTAAGTTCTTCAGAAGTGATCGTGGACAGAAAGGCCACTGTGAAATGCCCTATAATTCAGAAGAAACAGAGCACTAACTTTCTCTCATCCTAAATTTATAAGGATGTAGGAAATGACTTGATGTGAACAGAGTGCACACTAGCTTTAGCGCAACGAGAGGAAGTCAAGGACTGGCATGGATTTGGCTTTATTCAGGGCGTAGGGATAAAGAACTTGAGTTAGCAAAGCAAGGCGGAAGAAATGTCATTTCCTGTAATGACAGAGAATGGGATATATTACATTTTAGAAACCAAGCGTCATGTTTAAATTAGCAGAAATTTTTTTTCAAAAATAGAAGTTCATGTGAAATAAATAACTTACTTTCTCAACTGTCACTAAGTTATTTACTTTACTGCCTGGTATTGGAGAAGCAACTTTCCTCAGCGCCTGACAGAGGTTTGTGTGGGCCCCAGTGGCCTCAGCGCACGTGGGGCTGCTGTCTCTTCACTGTGACTGATGTAGCTGTGTGCCTCATTTTTCACGGTGCGTGTACAGTCTACATGCCATGATCTGAGTTACCTGACATCATCAGCCGGCTTGCTTTATTTCTTTGGGGAGCATATTTGCAGGCAACTTCTGGCTAACCCTTTCAGTGCCTGTGAAAGGCTTATGGTTTTATTAGCCTCCAACATGTCATCAAAGGAAGCTGAACTGATTCTGTGTCTAGAAGTACTCACTGAGCAACAGGGAAACCCTCTTCTCGTACATATTAAATAGAAACTAGTGAACAACAACAACAACAAAGAAACAATTAGGTATCCAAGGAGTCTACTGTGACCACATCAGGAGGGTCTTTGCCTTTATGGAAAGGAGATGAGAGGGGAATCTGAAGATTATTCTCCTTATGGGAGGAAAAGATTCAGAAGCTGAGAGACATTTCCCAGTACTGCATACCAAGTTCAGGCCAACTGTTCTAAGAGGCAGGCATCTGTCTGAGGGGTGGGCTGGGGATCTAAAAGGCAGACATAGGCAGTAAGATTTAGATGCCTTTGCCTTCATGCAAGGAAAATGATCTCGCATCCTAGGAGACTCGAGAAGAATTTAGTTTATCTCTCAAGTCCAAATTTAAATTTTAAAGATAATACAAGTGTAAAAGACACTAGATATACATCTCTAAGTCTTGTATTTTACTGTCAAGGACCTTAATAAAGAACAGTGGAATGCTGAGGCTTGGAATGGGGACATTTTTATGAATCTGTCTGAGTAACTTGAATTTCCAGATTTCCCTGTAGCTTGTAAACTGGAAAAGTTTTCTTACTGGCTAAAGAAGAGCCCTTCTCTTGATTTTCCTGGTGAGTCTAGAGAAGTACAAGGATTAACCACTTTAAAAAATGCAGTTGAACTTCAGATTTAAAATGTTTGTTCTTTGAAAGATGTTGCTATAGAATAAGAAGATGCCAAAAAAAAAAAAAGAAGTTAAGAAGGATGAACTCACTAAGTTATTTACTTTACTGCCTGGTATTGGAGAAGCAACTTTCCTCAGCGCCTGACAGAGGTTTGTGTGGGCCCCAGTGGCCTCAGCGCACGTGGGGCTGCTGTCTCTTCACTGTGACTGATGTAGCTGTGTGCCTCATTTTTCACGGTGCGTGTACAGTCTACATGCCATGATCTGAGTTACCTGACATCATCAGCCGGCTTGCTTTATTTCTTTGGGGAGCATATTTGCAGGCAACTTCTGGCTAACCCTTTCAGTGCCTGTGAAAGGCTTATGGTTTTATTAGCCTCCAACATGTCATCAAAGGAAGCTGAACTGATTCTGTGTCTAGAAGTACTCACTGAGCAACAGGGAAACCCTCTTCTCGTACATATTAAATAGAAACTAGTGAACAACAACAACAACAAAGAAACAATTAGGTATCCAAGGAGTCTACTGTGACCACATCAGGAGGGTCTTTGCCTTTATGGAAAGGAGATGAGAGGGGAATCTGAAGATTATTCTCCTTATGGGAGGAAAAGATTCAGAAGCTGAGAGACATTTCCCAGTACTGCATACCAAGTTCAGGCCAACTGTTCTAAGAGGCAGGCATCTGTCTGAGGGGTGGGCTGGGGATCTAAAAGGCAGACATAGGCAGTAAGATTTAGATGCCTTTGCCTTCATGCAAGGAAAATGATCTCGCATCCTAGGAGACTCGAGAAGAATTTAGTTTATCTCTCAAGTCCAAATTTAAATTTTAAAGATAATACAAGTGTAAAAGACACTAGATATACATCTCTAAGTCTTGTATTTTACTGTCAAGGACCTTAATAAAGAACAGTGGAATGCTGAGGCTTGGAATGGGGACATTTTTATGAATCTGTCTGAGTAACTTGAATTTCCAGATTTCCCTGTAGCTTGTAAACTGGAAAAGTTTTCTTACTGGCTAAAGAAGAGCCCTTCTCTTGATTTTCCTGGTGAGTCTAGAGAAGTACAAGGATTAACCACTTTAAAAAATGCAGTTGAACTTCAGATTTAAAATGTTTGTTCTTTGAAAGATGTTGCTATAGAATAAGAAGATGCCAAAAAAAAAAAAAGAAGTTAAGAAGGATGAACTTATTCTTTATCACCAAAGGTTTGAATATTAAGAGTTTACTGTAACTAAACAACTGATTGCATGCAGGTCCTGGTAGGAGGCCTTTGGAGGTGCTGTCTAGATAATTTAGATAATCTTCGTATCATTGTGGGACTCAGAAATATAAATACTAGGAGGTAGTTTTTTATAAGCCAAGACATGGTTCCTTTTTGTGTGAAGCATAACTTGCAAACTGAACAGATGATTTCTAAATAACTTTGCTAATAAGTGGCTACATATGTGACCAACATAAGCCTCATCATATGGACAACGACATTGTCTCTCACTCCATTTACACCTGAAAGCATCTCTGGTTCAGATGTGACCTTTTTAAAAATTACTTTATTTTTGCAAAAGGTGAGAAACAGTGCTATTGTGTAAATACTCCACGATGGCATGTCTACTACGTATTCATTTGATTCTGTGGAGTCAGGAATAAAAGCAGATCTTGAATTACACCCTTGATTTCTCAGTAGGCAAATAAGACTAAAAAGAACATTATGTTAATTTAAGAGACATGGTGGGGGCTTTGAAAATTGATAACATTTGAGTAGTTGTCTATGCATTTTTGAATGAATTGGGACATAAAGATTAGTCAGTGGAACTGAAGAAAATTTGATGTCAGACTACTTTTGTGACTTGGACTTAAGTTTGCATAGGTCAAAGGTCTTAATTTTACATAGGTAAAGATCTCGGATTTAATTTTGCAAAGGTCATCTTTTTGCAGGGAGAACTAAGGTAATTGATTGATTTCCTGACTGATGAACACATTTATTGAATGACTATTGGAGGATCAGAAGGAAAAGGGCAAAGTAAAAATGAAAGTTTTCTTAGGCTAAAGAAGAGCCTTTTTCTCTTTGAATTTCCAGATTTCCCTGTAGCTTGTAAACTGGAAAAGTTTTCTTACTGGCTAAAGAAGAGCCCTTCTCTTGATTTTCCTGGTGAGTCTAGAGAAGTACAAGGATTAACCACTTTAAAAAATGCAGTTGAACTTCAGATTTAAAATGTTTGTTCTTTGAAAGATGTTGCTATAGAATAAGAAGATGCCAAAAAAAAAAAAAGAAGTTAAGAAGGATGAACTTATTCTTTATCACCAAAGGTTTGAATATTAAGAGTTTACTGTAACTAAACAACTGATTGCATGCAGGTCCTGGTAGGAGGCCTTTGGAGGTGCTGTCTAGATAATTTAGATAATCTTCGTATCATTGTGGGACTCAGAAATATAAATACTAGGAGGTAGTTTTTTATAAGCCAAGACAGGGTTTCCCTTTTTTGTGTGAAGCATAACTTGCAAACTGAACAGATGATTTCTAAATAACTTTGCTAATAAGTGGCTACATATGTGACCAACATAAGCCTCATCATATGGACAACGACATTGTCTCTCACTCCATTTACACCTGAAAGCATCTCTGGTTCAGATGTGACCTTTTTAAAAATTACTTTATTTTTGCAAAAGGTGAGAAACAGTGCTATTGTGTAAATACTCCACGATGGCATGTCTACTACGTATTCATTTGATTCTGTGGAGTCAGGAATAAAAGCAGATCTTGAATTACACCCTTGATTTCTCAGTAGGCAAATAAGACTAAAAAGAACATTATGTTAATTTAAGAGACATGGTGGGGGCTTTGAAAATTGATAACATTTGAGTAGTTGTCTATGCATTTTTGAATGAATTGGGACATAAAGATTAGTCAGTGGAACTGAAGAAAATTTGATGTCAGACTACTTTTGTGACTTGGACTTAAGTTTGCATAGGTCAAAGGTCTTAATTTTACATAGGTAAAGATCTCGGATTTAATTTTGCAAAGGTCATCTTTTTGCAGGGAGAACTAAGGTAATTGATTGATTTCCTGACTGATGAACACATTTATTGAAGACTATTGGAGGATCAGAAGGAAAAGGGCAAAGTAAAGCAAAAAATGCATGGAGAGAAAGGAAAGACAAGAAAGTATCACTGTCCTAGCCTTTCTGAAGGAACACTGAAAGAAATCTTAACAAAATCAATTTTCAGTCATTTGAAGAGAAGACGGATTTTTAACTGAGTAGCTTGACTTCATAAAGCCCGAGTCCTGTCATACTAATCTAATCTTCTGAGATGAAAATGAAAGGCTGGGTAGATCAAGGAGAAAAATTTATATATAATTCATTTAGATGGAGGAATGCCTTGGATATGATGTGGTATGGTACTTCTATCAGGCCTTACGTTGTTGCCTGAGAGAGTGGACGTCAGTGGCTCATTATCCACCTGAGACATACTGTCAAAGGCTGAACTCAAGGCCAGTGTTGCTTATATTTCTGTCCATAGTCTAGTATTTGGATTAAAATGCACAGTCATTTAATTTGCTCACTGGCCAGAGCTGGTGAGAGAACTGGCCAAAAATAAATAAATAAATAAATAAATGAAAGAGAGAGATAAGTAAAAAGAAGCTTAAAAAATAGGGCCATTCAACTACACTGAACCTATGATGGACATTCTAAATCTCATGTTATCATTTAATTTAAGAATCTCATCAGTTCTTCTGTATATTTGTGATCTAATCTTCCTTTTGGCTCACTCTGAAGATGCGGATGAAGACTTATACCTGTCTGTCCCTTCAGCACCTGATGAGTGTTTAATAAATGTTTGATTGATGAGAAAACAACTAATAAGATCATAAAGAACCAATAGTATGTTGTCCAAAAATATTCTACTGTAGGAGTAGAACAAGTACCAAATCCATCATTAGTTAGTGGTACAACTACACTGGTGGATGGATACGAAGAGGGGAAGCTTCAGGAACTCATGAGAATAGTCTGTGTACTATACTAGGCTGGGGTTAGACTTTTAGTAGATGACTGTGACCCTTCTGTGTTTCACAGTGAAAACAGGATGTTGCATTGTACAGACAGGAGCCATAGAGATGATTCATGGAAGGTTGAGGCTATGTGGTCCAGGGGTTGAATAGGTACACTCCTTAGTCAGACCCAGCTCAGTTCTCAAACCAGCAGTGACCTAGAGTTAGTTATTTCTCAAAAGCTCACTTTTTCTGTTGATGAAACAGAGAGAATAATAGGGCTTACTTCATAGAGATAGGAGAATTAATGAAGATAATACATGTATAACACCTAGTACACTTTAAACTCAGTAAATACTGTAATAAGACCCATAATTCGTGAGAAAAAAGGGGGCAGTTTAGTCCAAGGAAGAAAAGGTTGAGAATAAATGTAATAATAATCTTTACATGCAAAGCCAATCACATAGCATCTTCTAAGTTGATGCTGCCTTAATTTAGTTTGATAAAATGTTTGAAGTTCTTTAACCAAGGAAGGACTTCCCATGTAGCACTAGTACAAAGAACACACCTGCCAGTGTAGGAGATGTAAGAGACATGGTTTTGATCCTCAAGTCGGGAAGATCACATGGAGGGGAAAATAACAACCCACTCCAGTATTCTTGCCTGGAAAATGCCATGGACAGAGGAGCCTTGTGGGCTACAGTCCATAGAGTCGCAAAGAGTTAGACACAACTGAAGTGACTTAGCCTGCACACAAGGAAAACACGAGATATGAAGCACTTCATCTATGGCATGAGAGAATCCACACAGACTAGGGAAGAATTTCTGAAAGTCAGGATTTCTGAACTCACGAGGCTGTGTAAAATGTGGGCATTTCTTTGAAGACCTGGGAAATAATTGAGTTCTTCCTCACATTTTCCTGAACCAGTTTAACTATGAGTGAGCTCGACTAGTGCCTTCTCAGGTTAAGGTTTCTTCTTTGAGATCTCGGGCTAACATTTATTGAATAGTGTTTAAACTCTGCATATGCAGGGTCAGTGTATTGGCACCTTTCAAACTGTACCAAATTAGCATCACAATGTCCTCGCTGGACCCTCGGGATCAGCCATTTTGTTTTTGTCAGCATGGATCAGAATCTGCAGCCAACTGATCAGAGCCTGAGAGGTGAGTGGCTTTACGGCCGGGTCTAGAGATAATGAGATGTGGAAGAATCATTCTTGGCTGGGATGATTCATCTGTGGGCAGAGGCCTCGCTGTGAAGAACCAGATGAGAGATTAATAAGTACCAGCATCTGATTGTAACAATGGCTCTGTTCTCTAGAGAGTCTGATGAGGATGGGTGAAAGCTCAGCTCTGAGCTTATTTCCATTTGAAATGCCAGTTGGCATTTTCTTTGAAAGAACTCTTTTTCTGCTCACATGCTTCCATCAAAGGAAACTTATTTAGGTGAAAATATATGAACTATAGAAATATAGGAGACCATCGAGTGTGGTTGAAAAACAAATACACAGTCTTCAGAAGAAGAGTGTATATATTGGCCATGACTTTTCCAGTTCTTATTTTCAGGAACGATCTTGCCAACTTATATACCATCCATAAGCGACGGCTCATCTCTGCTTGGTTAATCTTTCAGAATCGACGAGATACTGGCAGTATTTCAGCTCTGCCTGGCCCCAGAGGGAAAAATGGAAATACTGGGCTAAAGATGTAGGCCTGTTGTGTCTGTGTGTGTGTGTGTCTGTGTGTGTGTGTGTGTGTGTGTGTGTGTGTTAGTCGCTTTGGGCTTGTCCAACTTTTTGTGACCCATGGACTGTAGCCCGCCAGGCTCCTCTGTCCATGAGATTTCTTAAGAATACTGGAGTGGG
The DNA here is from genome assembly GCA_022376925.1 of Tragulus kanchil. NCBI lineage: Eukaryota > Metazoa > Chordata > Mammalia > Artiodactyla > Tragulidae > Tragulus > Tragulus kanchil. The sequence continues at coordinate 275,238,643 of JAIOJX010000004.1, forward strand.
TTACCATTTCCTTCTCTGGGAGATCTTCCTGATCCAGGGATTGAGCCCTGGTATCCTTTGCAGGCAGATTCTTTACCGTCTGAGCCACCAGGGAAGTTTTCCAATGGGGTCTTCATCTGTGGAACTAGGTAGTACTGTGGGGAAAGAGTCAAGGAAGTAAGAACCTCAGCCTGGGCCTCACTGCCCATGACACCAGTGACGAGATGGCTGGGGACATGGGCAAGGTTGGTCCTGCTACCTGAGGGTTGGGGGGCAGGCTGGCCAGAGAGAGTGACCCTGGACTTCGTTGGAAGCTGGATCTGCAGCATTCCATAGATGCTTTCTCAGCCAAGTATTCCTTCTGTATATGGATAGAGAGACAAGTGTTTTCTGGGAATGCAGACAGGATCTTGTTGTTCTCCCTGTGTCAGGTTAGGCGCTAGGCATCAATCCCAGCCAGTGATGCTGTGTACTCAGCGAGACGTCATATACCATGCCTTCCAGAGCTGAAGGGAAAGAAAATGAAAGATAAGCAGTTGGGAACTCTGAAGTCTTCAAGAACCTGTTTTAGTGCTGTAGGCACAGATGAGTTATAGCCAAAATCAAAGTTGAATAATTCTGGAAAAAGAGACCAATTTCAGTATAAAGTGAACAAAGAAAATTTCAGGTAAACTTAAACGTAACCAATCAAACACTGGACACTGCTTTCCCCGTTTTGCAGGCCGTGCATCCTGGGGTCTGAACAATGAGTCTAGGGAGAGGCCGAGGGTGAGGAGGGAGTGGACTTCAATTGTACACTGCCTGCCACAGGGGAGGTGCCAACAAGCTCCACAAAACATGGAGCATGCTAAGTCACTTTGGTTGTGTCTGACTCTGCAACCCTATGGACTGTAGCCTACCTGGCTCCTCTGTCCATGGGATTCTTTAGGAAAGAATACTGGAGGGAGTTGCCATTCCCTTCTCCAGGGGCTCTTCCCCACCCAGGGATCAAATTCACGTCTCCTACGCTTCCTATATTGGCAGGTGAATTCTTTACCACGAGTGCTGTAAATACTGGACTTGTGGAGCAGCCCGGTGAGCTTTAGGACATGTTCTTGGTGAGGATGGGTTGCAGCTAGTCCTGGTTGTAAAGGGTGGAAGGCACACCTGGTGGCTAGAATTCTAAGTTCTACAATCAAGTGAGGCTGAGCTAGGCAGGTGATGACAAGCTGTTGAAGATGTATATGTATTTTTAATCTGTATGCAATTTTCTTTTCATTTCTGGAGCCTTTCAAAATGTGTTGCCTCTTTTAGATGGAGGACCAGATTGGTTTGGGACAAGTAAAATTTTCGAAGCTGTGTTAATTGCGAGCAGCCGTCCTTGGCTTTCTATGAGGAAGTAGTGATGAGTTTCTCAGTCCAGGGTCCTGGGGAAACAGATGACTGGCTATTTGTTGAGAAAAACTTTCTGAGCAAACTTCTCTCTGCCTCTGGAGTCAATGGTTTGTTGACCTGTGCGAAAGAGTGTGATTGGTCCAGAGTCTCAATTTAGCGGTTTTCTTTCTCTATATAGAGCAGGTACGGAAGGACAAAGAATTTTTTGTTTTCCAGGAATCTCTTGAAGAGACCCATGTGTGTGAACATGTTTACTATTTAGAACCAGTGCTCTGTTATTTTCATCAGCAAATAAGGTATCAGCACTCTTAGCTTCATCAAGTAGGAAATGCCTTTCCTTCCTACCCCTTGTCGTGAGCTGTCTCTGCAGTTCCCTCCTCCCATTGGTACATGGATGAGATGCTCTGGGCAAATACACATGAAGAGATGGGAACATGTCTGTATTGGAGACAAATGTCAACAGCTTCACTCTTAAAAATGCTGCTAGAGTGTCAGGTACCATCACTGGCTATTCTTCACCCTGTTCTTTCCTAACAATCCTATTTCTTTTGTAAAGCTCACCCTCTCGACTTAAGTTAAATAGAAAGGTTTTGATGGTGTAAATAGTTTTTAATATTGGATTTCATTCCTAGTTCAAAATTTTTTTTCTTTTCCCTTGCTTGTGTGGTGTAGTTTTACAATGCCCTTCTTTTCATATAGGAAATGCACTTTTTAAAATCTGCAGAAATGCCCAGATCTATATTTGTGTTGAACACACTTGATTTTGGAAACATGTCTGAGGAAATTTAGTTTGATATTGGTCATCCTAATGAATACTGTTAGTTTAATGTTTACACTGTTTTTCTCTGGTTCATTTTTTTCCCATCTTTTTCTATTCCCCCAATTTTTTCACTTGTATTTACTTAAAAATGCGCTTATCCAGTCACAGAATGGTATTGTGGCTGAACTTGTCAGCTCATTCTTTTATAGAAAAGAACCTCTTAATAAAAATACAAGTCAGTCCATCTGAGAGTTGTTTTGATGTGCACAAAACACAGGCCAAAGAGAGGAATTTTAACTTGAGATGAGATGCAGTAGCCTTGTGAGGATTTTTGGCATCTTCATGCCTTACAGAAGAGCAGAAACACATTCTGAAGGTTCTCTTGGTATCCTCCAGGTCTTTTGCGCCCCAACCTAATTCTTTAATTCGCTTGAGTATCTTAGGGAGAGGGAGTTGACTTTTTTATTCTTCTTCTTTTATCGCCCTGTAACTTGTAACAAGCTTTCTTCTCACTATAAAATTGTCCCTGAGACCTAGAATCAGAAGAACCTTGTAGACATTCTCAAAGTGAATGCTTTTAGTTTGTTTCTCAGCTGTGGCTTAAATTCAGCCATTGAAGCACATCCAAGAGGGAGATTCAGGGAGGAAAATAGGACAAAATTCAAGGAGAAAGCAAAATTATCTTCTGAAAGAACAAATAAGAAGAAGAATGCCGGCTTCCGGGAGTTGTTTAGTTATCCAGAATGGCTCTCAGATGAGCTCAATCTGCTTGAATATCTGTTCATGGGCATTTGAAAACCCAGAGCATTCTCTTTGTGTGCAAGGGTGTACAGAGAATGAATCTGGCATTTAACTGGCAGGAAAGATCATGATTCTCCACCAGTGAGCTTCCTTTGTGTGTTTCACTCGTGATATTTCTGATTAATGGTGAGGCTTTGTTTTAAATATTTTGGCTATTCAAAAAAAAAACATTCCTAGTTCAAAATTTTTTTTCTTTTCCCTTGCTTGTGTGGTGTAGTTTTACAATGCCCTTCTTTTCATATAGGAAATGCACTTTTTAAAATCTGCAGAAATGCCCAGATCTATATTTGTGTTGAACACACTTGATTTTGGAAACATGTCTGAGGAAATTTAGTTTGATATTGGTCATCCTAATGAATACTGTTAGTTTAATGTTTACACTGTTTTTCTCTGGTTCATTTTTTTCCCATCTTTTTCTATTCCCCCAATTTTTTCACTTGTATTTACTTAAAAATGCGCTTATCCAGTCACAGAATGGTATTGTGGCTGAACTTGTCAGCTCATTCTTTTATAGAAAAGAACCTCTTAATAAAAATACAAGTCAGTCCATCTGAGAGTTGTTTTGATGTGCACAAAACACAGGCCAAAGAGAGGAATTTTAACTTGAGATGAGATGCAGTAGCCTTGTGAGGATTTTTGGCATCTTCATGCCTTACAGAAGAGCAGAAACACATTCTGAAGGTTCTCTTGGTATCCTCCAGGTCTTTTGCGCCCCAACCTAATTCTTTAATTCGCTTGAGTATCTTAGGGAGAGGGAGTTGACTTTTTTATTCTTCTTCTTTTATCGCCCTGTAACTTGTAACAAGCTTTCTTCTCACTATAAAATTGTCCCTGAGACCTAGAATCAGAAGAACCTTGTAGACATTCTCAAAGTGAATGCTTTTAGTTTGTTTCTCAGCTGTGGCTTAAATTCAGCCATTGAAGCACATCCAAGAGGGAGATTCAGGGAGGAAAATAGGACAAAATTCAAGGAGAAAGCAAAATTATCTTCTGAAAGAACAAATAAGAAGAAGAATGCCGGCTTCCGGGGGAGTTGTTTAGTTATCCAGAATGGCTCTCAGATGAGCTCAATCTGCTTGAATATCTGTTCATGGGCATTTGAAAACCCAGAGCATTCTCTTTGTGTGCAAGGGTGTACAGAGAATGAATCTGGCATTTAACTGGCAGGAAAGATCATGATTCTCCACCAGTGAGCTTCCTTTGTGTGTTTCACTCGTGATATTTCTGATTAATGGTGAGGCTGGGGAACATCGGGTGCTTTTTCTTTCTTGCAGGGATTACAAAATTTACGCTAACCAAACCCACTCTAAATAGCTACCACCAGCCTTAGTCACCTGAAAAAAAAAAAAAAAAAAACGATAGTTGGAATCAGAATTTATAGTCAACACAAAGGGGGTTCTCTTAGAGTTGGAAGGAGAGAAAATCCTCCCCTTGTGTTGGGAGAGCAGAGGTTTTGTCCCCATATCTGCTTCTACTTTGTGCTCAGTGTGGAAGAAGTAGAGAAGAAATACCCAGGACTGACCCAGCTTGAGGGAACCTGACCTTATAGTCCATAATTTCTACACTTGCCTGCTAAACCTGGTGGTAGTGGAAAAGGTTTTCAGTGAAGGCATAATGGTCCTTGTTAGCTTCTTTCAAACACAGATCCTCCTTAAGAACTGAATTTAGAAGGAAAACAGAAGGAAGAGGGGCTAGGAGAAAGATATGATTTATTTACTCTGAAATTATTTTAATATCCTAACAGGCTCATAATCCCCAGGGTGTTATAAATTATTAAGATTTGAGTAGCACGAGAGACTTTAAAATACTAGAAAAATATATGATCAGTTCAATGGCCAACAAAAATAAACTAGATTTGAGAATTATCTGGCTGCAATAGTTAATTGCCTCTTGTTTTAAAATTTTGGCCTCTTTTATTGTTTTTTATTTATTTATTTTTCATCCATCTTTATTCTTTGGCCTGTGTGGGCCTTCCATTGTAGTGGCCTCTCTCAGTGCAGAGCACTGGCTCTGGGTGCATGCACTCCAGAGCTCTGGCTTGGTAGTTGGACACACTGGTCCAGCCATTCTGCTACATGTGGGATCTTCCCAGGCCAGGGGTCGAACTGGTTGCCCTTGCACTGCAAGGTGGACTCTTTACGCATTGGGCCACCAGGGAAGCCCAGTGGCTACATTTTTTAAATTGAGGTATAACTGACATGTCATACTGTGTTATATTTTGAGTGTACAGTATACTAATCCCATATTTGTAAACACTGCAAAATGATCACAGTAAGTCTTGTTGCCATGTCACCAAACGTGTTAACAGAACTGTTTTTCATTGTGATGAGAACTTTTAAGATTTACTTACTTAGTAATTTTCAAATATTGTTGAGAGAGTATTTGAAAATACTCTTAGCAATATAGTATTATTAACTGTAGTCATCATGTGGTATTTTATATCACAATGACATATTTATTTTATAACAGGAAGTTCGTACCTTTGACCTCCTTTACCCATTTCACCCACTCCCCATCCATTGCCTCTCGCAACCACCAGTCTCTTCTCTGTATCTGTGAGTTTGACTTTGTTTGCTTGTTTTGATTTGATCCGTGGGGTTTTTTTTTTGGTACCCACATGTAAGTGAAATCATATGGTATTTGACTTTCTCTGTCTGATTTATTTCACTGAACATAATGCCCTCGAGGTCCAACCATGTTGTCACAAATGGCAAGATTCCATTTTTTTTTTTTTATGGCTGAGTAATGCAGAAGCAAAAATAAACAAGCGGTACTACATCAAACTAAACAGCTTCTGCACAGCATAGGAAGTCATCAACCAAATGAAAAGGTAACCTACTGAATGGGAAAAATATTTGTAAATCACATATCTGATAAGGATTTAATACCTAAAATACATAAAGAACTCATCAAATTCAGTAGCAAAAAACAAACAGTATGATTAAAAAATGGACAGAGGGTGTGGACAAACGTTTTTCCTGAAGACATGCACATGGTCAACAGGCACGTGAAAAGATGCTCAGCATCACAAATCATCAGGGAGGTGCAAATCAAAACCACAATGAAATATGACCTCACACCTATTAGAATGACTGTTACCAAGAAGATAAGAAATGACACATGTTTGGTGAGGATGTGGAGAAAAGGGAACCTTCATGTACTGTGGGTAGTAATATAAACTGGTACAGCCACTATGGAAAACAATATGGAGGTTCCTCAAAAAATTGAACATAGGTCTAACGTATGATTCAGCAGTTCTACTTCTGTGTGTTGATCTGAAGAAAATAAACACACAAACGAGAAAAGATACATGAACCCCACACCCCCAAGTACACAGTATTAATTACAGTAACCAAGATATGAAAAAAACCTAAGTGCCCATCAATGGAATAATGGATAAAGAAAATGTGAACACAGGGCTTCCCTGGTCGTCCAGTGGGTAAAGAGTCCACCTTGCAGTACAAGGGCACCTGTTCCATCCCTAGCCCAGGAAGATCGCACGTGCTGTGGAGCAGCTGGGCTGGTGTGTCCAATTATGAGCTGGTGCTCTGGAGCACATGCACCCAGAACCAGTGCTCTGCAAGGAGAGAGGCTGCTGCAATGGGAGGCCCACATAGGCCAAAGAATAAAGATGGAGGAAAAATAAATAGATAAAAGATCCATAAAAAGAGCCCAAAATTTTTTAAAAAAGAGAGAAAATGTGAATACATACTAACCTGCAGAATGGAAAATTCATCAGATACTTACTGAGATTATCCACTTTGGGCCAGACCCCATTCTGGGTGCTGACTTACAAAAATGAACAGATAAATTGATCCTGGCCATCATGGTATTTACACTCTGGGAAGAGATGTACACTCATAATAAAAAACATCACATTGTGTATTTTATGATGATAAATGCTATGGTAGAAATCAAAAGTGGGTTTGTAATCAGAATTGGGTGTCATATCTTGGAAAGGTAAGGGACTCAGGCCTGCCTGGAATGGGAGAGGGTGACTGTATAAAGAACTCATCAAATTCAGTAGCAAAAACAAACAGTATGATTAAAAATGGACAGAGGTGTGGACAAACGTTTTTCCTGAAGACATGCACATGGTCAACAGGCACGTGAAAAGATGCTCAGCATCACAAATCATCAGGGAGGTGCAAATCAAAACCACAATGAAATATGACCTCACACCTATTAGAATGACTGTTACCAAGAAGATAAGAAATGACACATGTTTGGTGAGGATGTGGAGAAAAGGGAACCTTCATGTACTGTGGGTAGTAATATAAACTGGTACAGCCACTATGGAAAACAATATGGAGGTTCCTCAAAAAATTGAACATAGGTCTAACGTATGATTCAGCAGTTCTACTTCTGTGTGTTGATCTGAAGAAAATAAACACACAAACGAGAAAAGATACATGAACCCCACACCCCCAAGTACACAGTATTAATTACAGTAACCAAGATATGAAAAAAACCTAAGTGCCCATCAATGGAATAATGGATAAAGAAAATGTGAACACAGGGCTTCCCTGGTCGTCCAGTGGGTAAAGAGTCCACCTTGCAGTACAAGGGCACCTGTTCCATCCCTAGCCCAGGAAGATCGCACGTGCTGTGGAGCAGCTGGGCTGGTGTGTCCAATTATGAGCTGGTGCTCTGGAGCACATGCACCCAGAACCAGTGCTCTGCAAGGAGAGAGGCTGCTGCAATGGGAGGCCCACATAGGCCAAAGAATAAAGATGGAGGAAAAATAAATAGATAAAAGATCCATAAAAAGAGCCCAAAATTTTTTAAAAAAGAGAGAAAATGTGAATACATACTAACCTGCAGAATGGAAAATTCATCAGATACTTACTGAGATTATCCACTTTGGGCCAGACCCCATTCTGGGTGCTGACTTACAAAAATGAACAGATAAATTGATCCTGGCCATCATGGTATTTACACTCTGGGAAGAGATGTACACTCATAATAAAAAACATCACATTGTGTATTTTATGATGATAAATGCTATGGTAGAAATCAAAAGTGGGTTTGTAATCAGAATTGGGTGTCATATCTTGGAAAGGTAAGGGGACTCAGGCCTGCCTGGAATGGGAGAGGGTGACTGTCATATTACATTTCAGGCTCAGGATTGAGCTTTGTTGAGAAGGTGAAGTTTTAGCAAAGACTTGAACCAGGTGTGTGGGTTAGCCTGTGGATACCTGGGTAGCTGGAGGAAGTGTTTCAGGCAGAGGATGTAGCTTGAATAAAGGCGTGGGGCAGGACTCAGTATATTTAAGAGCAGTCAGTGTACTTAAAGAAGAGGGAAAGAGGAAAATGTAGATTGGAGAAGTGGCAGGATCCAAATCAAGGGGACTGGGTTTTTCCTTTTAGTGAGTTGGAAAGCCAACCGGGATTTGGAGCAGAAAGCAGCATCTTATGATTTGATCTTTTAAAGGACCATCCTGCTTCTTTGTTGAGCACGAGACTCGGGCAGAGGCAGGTAAGGCAGTCAGTGATGGCAGGTAAAGCCCTTTCAGTGATGGGAAAGGATCAGGGTGGCTCAAAGAAAATGGGTGGAAAAAAAGGTGGTGGTGTTGATACCTCTTGAAGGTCAGGCAGTCAGGGTGTCCTGCCTGATTGGAGGTAGGGTTCCAGAGAAAGAGAGGAGTTGGCAGTAGAAGCAGAGAGTTGCCTTGAACTCCAGTGGGAAAGGCTGAGTTCCACTTTGGACAAGCTGGGTATGTTTCAGAGATACCAAAACAGAGCTGTAGTACAGGCAACTTGATGTGTAAGTTTGATGTTTTGGAGAAAGAAGTGTGAGAGCAATCAGCATAGAAATGGGATGTAACTTGGGAGACTGAGTGAGATTTCTGAGAAGGTGAATGTCCATAGAAATGAGATGAGGACCAAGCATTGACTCTAGGGCCCTCCTGGTTCAAAAGGTCAGAAGGAAGAGGAGGAACCAGCAAAGGAGGTGGAAGAACAGTGACCAGTAAGTTAGGGGAGCAAAGTCAAGCGACTACGAAGCCCTGGAAGCCAAGGGAAGAGAACATATCTAGGAGTGTGTGATGACCCAAGTCAAAGGCTGCTGATGGACATTAGGGTTGGCAACACCAAGATCACCGCTGCCTTTCACAGGTGATCTTTAAGGGTAGGGTGGGACTGAGAGCCTGATTGGGGTTCCTATAGGAGAGAATGGTAGAAGAAGGGCTGGAAGGAGTATAGATGATACTTCCTGGAGTGTCCTGCAGAGGGGAATGAAGAAGTGTCTGGTATGCTGTTTGCCTCTTGGGCTGGCTCTGAAGTGAATCCTCCTCACATTTTGTGAATGTGCACAACCCTTTTGGCAAAACTGCAGACATGTGCCATCAGCATAGAAATTTGGAACCTGTTGAGGCCATCAAGGTGCATTAACTATGCTTTACTAAAATGTTTCAAATAAATAAGTATTATGATAGAGACGAGGAAGACCTGGCTACCCACTCCAGTATTGCCTGGAGAATCCCATGGACAGAGGAACCTGATGGGCTACATCCATGGGGTGGAAAAGAGTCAGACACGACTAAAGCAACTTAGCATGCATGCATGATAGAGGCATGTATAAAATACTGTGAAAGAGAAAAGAGAATTGGCTTGGGAAAGTCAGAAAAGAGAATATGCATAAAAAAGCTGACATTGAAAATAGGCCTGAGAGCTGAGCATGACACTTTGCACATGGAGTACTGGGGAAATCCCTTTATCCAATAATAATCCAATTCCTTTTCGAATGTTCATAATGACAGCAAGCTCCCTACCTTACGAGGCCCATTTCATATTAAATAGCTATAATTGTTGCAAATGTACTTTCTCCATTGAGCCCAATGGTACGTTTTAGTATTTCTGCTCACTGGTCCCAGTTTTCTCCTCTGGAGCTAATGGGCAGAGACTTATCTTTCTAGCATATAAGTCATTTTTATATTTGAAAATAGATACCATGTTTGCTCTCAAGTCATCTCTTTTCTGTGTTGGAAAAGGGAAATGGATTAAGTCTCCAGTTGAGTTTCCTGAGAAGCTGATCTGAGACAAGTTTTGTGGAGAAGAGATTTAGAAGGGAGTGCTCTCGAGACCCACACACCATGAATGGAAGGGTGGGAGTGGGCAGAGGGAGAAATTCAGTGTGAAGCAGTATTTGCTTTCTTTCTTTTTGACTACCCTGAATGCTGATGTGCACGGGCCTTCTCTAGTTACCACAAGCCAGGGCTGCTCTCTAGTAGTGGACACAGAACTGGAACCTCTGTCCCCTGCCTTGGCAGGTAGACTCTTTTTTTTTTTTTTTATAACATTTATTTTATTTATTTATCTTTTTTGGGGGGTGGGGTGGGGAGGGAGGGGGGTGGGCGGGCCACTTCTATTGGTCTTTCATTTCTCTATTTCCATCCGTCTTTGTTCTTCTGCTCCTGTGGGCCTCCTATCACGGTGGCGTCTGTCGTCGCAGAGCTCTGGCTCTGGGCGCATGTGCGCCAGAGCTCCGGCTCGGTAATTGGACACATCAGTCCAGCTGCTCCACAGCACGTGGGATCTTCCCAGGCCAGGGATCGAACCGGCGCCCCTTGCACTTCAAAGCGGTGTCCTTACCCGCTGGACCACCAGGGGAAGCCCCAGGTAGACTCTTAATCACTAGACCACCAAGGAAATCCTTTGATGCAGCATCAGTAGAACCTTGTGGGACGTTCTGAAGACAGACTCATCCTTCAGAGCCTCCCAGAAGTAAGGCAGAATGACCAGGTCTTTAGGCTCCATGACCACGAGTCACTCCATGCACTCTACCCCAGGAAGGGGACACGACTTTGGGCGAGGTGGTTGTCCTCAGCTGACGCAGTCCCCCAGGTGAGCTGGCGGCTTAAACCCATTGCTAGGGGTGCCGTCAGCAACTGGGGCAGCTAATTCTTACGTCTGAACCTGATCTGTAAGGGAACTCAGTGGTGCAGAAGAAGAATCTCAGGTATTGCTCATGGCCATTTTCCCTTAAATGGGCAGAGACTTATCTTTCTAGCATATAAGTCATTTTTATATTTGAAAATAGATACCATGTTTGCTCTCAAGTCATCTCTTTTCTGTGTTGGAAAAGGGAAATGGATTAAGTCTCCAGTTGAGTTTCCTGAGAAGCTGATCTGAGACAAGTTTTGTGGAGAAGAGATTTAGAAGGGAGTGCTCTCGAGACCCACACACCATGAATGGAAGGGTGGGAGTGGGCAGAGGGAGAAATTCAGTGTGAAGCAGTATTTGCTTTCTTTCTTTTTGACTACCCTGAATGCTGATGTGCACGGGCCTTCTCTAGTTACCACAAGCCAGGGCTGCTCTCTAGTAGTGGACACAGAACTGGAACCTCTGTCCCCTGCCTTGGCAGGTAGACTCTTTTTTTTTTTTTTTATAACATTTATTTTATTTATTTATCTTTTTTGGGGGGTGGGGTGGGGGGGGGGGGGGGGGGGGGCCACTTCTATTGGTCTTTCATTTCTCTATTTCCATCCGTCTTTGTTCTTCTGCTCCTGTGGGCCTCCTATCACGGTGGCGTCTGTCGTCGCAGAGCTCTGGCTCTGGGCGCATGTGCGCCAGAGCTCCGGCTCGGTAATTGGACACATCAGTCCAGCTGCTCCACAGCACGTGGGATCTTCCCAGGCCAGGGATCGAACCGGCGCCCCTTGCACTTCAAAGCGGTGTCCTTACCCGCTGGACCACCAGGGGAAGCCCCAGGTAGACTCTTAATCACTAGACCACCAAGGAAATCCTTTGATGCAGCATCAGTAGAACCTTGTGGGACGTTCTGAAGACAGACTCATCCTTCAGAGCCTCCCAGAAGTAAGGCAGAATGACCAGGTCTTTAGGCTCCATGACCACGAGTCACTCCATGCACTCTACCCCAGGAAGGGGACACGACTTTGGGCGAGGTGGTTGTCCTCAGCTGACGCAGTCCCCCAGGTGAGCTGGCGGCTTAAACCCATTGCTAGGGGTGCCGTCAGCAACTGGGGCAGCTAATTCTTTACGTCTGAACCTGATCTGTAAGGGAACTCAGTGGTGCAGAAGAAGAATCTCAGGTATTGCTCAGTCTTTAGGCAGCTATTTTCTTAAGACAGTTCATAGAATGGAAAAATACTTGTTACTGTTTTTTCTTATTAGCAAATAAACACCATGAGCATCAACATGATGGGGTTCACCCTAACAGTTGCAGACTGATGGACTCTCCTGTCCAGTCATACCTTCCCTGTGCTAATTGCACCTATCCGTCATGGTAACTTATTTCAAATGTCAGCTTTTTTATGCATATTGTCTTTTCTGACTTTCCCAAGTTTCTCTTGGACTGCTTTAAAGATGCTCTGGAGGCAAAGTTGAAGGAGGACATTCATTTAATAAATTTGACTAGGAATCTGAGGAGGCTGCTCCAAGGACCCCTGCATATAACATTTTGTAATGACACTAGGAGATGAAAATGTTAGTGGGGAGGCAGCGTGAGCTGAGTTATATCCCTGTCCTTCATCCTAGAAGGTGCTTCTTCTTGTGGTGACCACAGTGCATGCTGGGAGCCTGCAAAGATGGATGCGTGGCCACTGGTCCTTTCCACTCCATGCACACATGAAGATTGCTCTTTGATTTGTGGCTGTGAGCATAATTTGCAAAGCCTGTCACTGCTTACAACTTATAGTTAGCCCAAAGCTTTGTTGGAAAAGAGCTGTTCCCTTCCCGACTGCTATATACAAGATTGATGTGTCAACTAAATTAGTAACGCTGGCCCACTCATTATACCAGGAAGCATTTGCCCAAGCTATAGCTCTGTCTCTTGATTCCCATTTGGTTGCCTTAAGATCCTGTTGGTGCCACAGAAAGTTGGCCTTTAAAATTTTAAAAGACCACCAAGGAAATCCTTTGAGAATCAGTAGAACCTTGTGGGACGTTCTGAAGACAGACTCATCCTTCAGAGCCTCCCAGAAGTAAGGCAGAATGACCAGGTCTTTAGGCTCCATGACCACGAGTCACTCCATGCACTCTACCCCAGGAAGGGGACACGACTTTGGGCGAGGTGGTTGTCCTCAGCTGACGCAGTCCCCCAGGTGAGCTGGCGGCTTAAACCCATTGCTAGGGGTGCCGTCAGCAACTGGGGCAGCTAATTCTTTACGTCTGAACCTGATCTGTAAGGGAACTCAGTGGTGCAGAAGAAGAATCTCAGGTATTGCTCAGTCTTTAGGCAGCTATTTTCTTAAGACAGTTCATAGAATGGAAAAATACTTGTTACTGTTTTTTCTTATTAGCAAATAAACACCATGAGCATCAACATGATGGGGTTCACCCTAACAGTTGCAGACTGATGGACTCTCCTGTCCAGTCATACCTTCCCTGTGCTAATTGCACCTATCCGTCATGGTAACTTATTTCAAATGTCAGCTTTTTTATGCATATTGTCTTTTCTGACTTTCCCAAGTTTCTCTTGGACTGCTTTAAAGATGCTCTGGAGGCAAAGTTGAAGGAGGACATTCATTTAATAAATTTGACTAGGAATCTGAGGAGGCTGCTCCAAGGACCCCTGCATATAACATTTTGTAATGACACTAGGAGATGAAAATGTTAGTGGGGAGGCAGCGTGAGCTGAGTTATATCCCTGTCCTTCATCCTAGAAGGTGCTTCTTCTTGTGGTGACCACAGTGCATGCTGGGAGCCTGCAAAGATGGATGCGTGGCCACTGGTCCTTTCCACTCCATGCACACATGAAGATTGCTCTTTGATTTGTGGCTGTGAGCATAATTTGCAAAGCCTGTCACTGCTTACAACTTATAGTTAGCCCAAAGCTTTGTTGGAAAAGAGCTGTTCCCTTCCCGACTGCTATATACAAGATTGATGTGTCAACTAAATTAGTAACGCTGGCCCACTCATTATACCAGGAAGCATTTGCCCAAGCTATAGCTCTGTCTCTTGATTCCCATTTGGTTGCCTTAAGATCCTGTTGGTGCCACAGAGAAAATCGCCATGTGAGGCATCCTTATTTAATGAAGGATTGGCAGGCTAAAATGGTTGAACTGGGCATCGATTGGAACAGAGGAAATCATAACAAGGGTGAGGGTGGAAGACGAAGGAATTAGCATGTAAGATGAGGGTGTGGTGGGGGTAGCATGGAGCTGTATTCATTTTTTTCCTTTCACCATTTATTGGCTTTCTTCATGTAGTAGCTAGCAGTTTCTTTAGGAGCTCATTTATTATTGTGAAAGAGCTGTAAGAGAAGACCAAGGAGGAGAGGGTCAGGTTGGTACCCAGCAGACTGGCTTTCTTTTAAACTCAGTCTCATTAAGCATGGGCTCATTTACTCCTGGGCCCCCATGAGTTTTCTTTCGAGGCTCTCTCTAGCTGTGCATTTAAGCAAGCTGTGACTTCACTGTGGCCCCAGAGCCTTGTGGGCTTCAACAACCTCCTTGTGATGAGCTCATTTATCACAGAATGGGTGGCCTTACTGTGTTTACAGAGGCGGTTCGTCTCATCCTAAGCCTGTGCACTTTAAGGTTTATTTGAAAGAATTTGTTCCTTTGTTAGGACCACTGGCCTGGTGAAAACTCAAGTATTAAAATACATCTCATTTGAGAACCCCCCAAATTCCCTAACTGAGCCAAAAGTAACAAGAAAAACAAATGGCTGTCTCATTAAGGGAATAACAATTCTGGGTGAGCTGTTCGGTCATGAGCCTTCCTTTCTTGTTCTTCTGGTCCCCTGTGGTCCCCTGACAGGTCAGGTCATAATAAAGCTTTGTTGTCTTGGATTCCCACTCTATCCTATGACTGAAGGACAAGGAGATCATCACCTGAAGAGCTGTACGTATTTGGTGTTGAGGTAGAAGACAGGAGAAGGGGCTGGCCATGTGAGAAATCACTGATTTATTCTGTACAGGAATGAAAAGAATTTCTGTGTATTGATTTTATTTCCTATGACTTTGTTACATTCATTGAGTAGCTCCAATAATTTTCTAGTGACTTTTTCAGTGTTTTCTATATTCAGTGTCATGTCATTTGCAGTGAGAGTTTTACTTCTTTTCCAATTTGGATCCCTTTTATTTCTTTTTATTCTCTGATTGTTGTAGCTAGGACTTCTAAAACTCTGTTGAATAACAGTGACGAGAGTGGGTGCCCTTGTCTTGTTCCTAATCTTAGAGGAAATGCTTTCAATTTTTCAATGTTGAGAATGTTTGCTGTGGTTTGTGTACTTTCTGGAGAATTTTTTAAAAATCATACATGGGTGTTGAGTTTTGTCAAAAGCTCTCTCTGCCTCTATTGAGATGATCATATGGTTTTTATCTTTCAAGTTGCTAATATTGTGTATCACATGGATTGATTTGCATTTGTCAAAGAATCCTTGCATCCCTGGAACAAAGCACACTTGATCATGATGTATGATCATTTTAATGTATTGTTGGATTCTGTTTGCTAGAATTTTGTGGAAGATTGTCACATCTATGTTCATCAGTGATTTTGGCCTGAAATTTTTCTTTTTTTGTGGCATTCTTGTCTGTTTCTGGTATCAGGGTGATGGTGGCCTTTCAGAATGAGTTTGAGAGTTTTCCTCCCTCTGCAATTTTCTGGAAGAGTTTGAGCAAGATAGGTGTTAGCTGTTCTCTAAACTTTGAGTAGAATTTGTGTGGGAAACCATCTGGCCCAGAGCTTTTGTTTATTCTGTATTAACTCCCCCCCTTCCCCATGGAGTCTTGGTATACCATCCTCTCTATGTCCTGAATTCCATGGTCCGAAGAGGCTCCTCTTTGACTGTATGTTTAAGCCAGGGGAAGGAGCCATTACAAACAACACTTTACCCTTCACAGATGGAATTTCCCCCAAATGACTAAGCAGCCCCTGTTTCATGCTGGAGCATTTGTGGAAAAATGTGAAGAGTCCAAGGCACGTGGAGTACACACAGCCCTGACAGAGCCTCGAGGGGCTGGCAGCTCTGCTGCCAAATCAGAGTCTTTGGATACCAGCTGGATATTTCCCAGCCTGCATTTTCTTTTCAATAGCGAGTGTCCCAAAAATACTCAGCAATTTCTCAGCTATACAACAATATATTCCTGAACTAAGAAATCACTGTATCATTTTGTTTAAAAGCCTGATCTCTTGTAACCAGGCTTTGAAGCTCTGGTTTTCTGGGATGAAAAAGAGCTGCCCCCTTTGAATTAAAGACACAATTTTGTTAGCTTGGATGGTTGTAAAATGGAGATAAACCATCTGATAGGGAATGGGGGCCACTGTCCAAGAAAAGAGATGCCATTACACAGGAGAAAGTCAGAGGAAAATGGACTGAAAGAGAAGGACAAGGCTGAGAGGGTCTTCGTTTGCTGGTTTTAGGTTCTTGTAGCTATAAGATTAGATAAAATGCAGGGCCTGACATATGAATGGCAGGTGAAATACAGCTTAAAATGGGAGAAATTTAAAATGGCTTCTCCCTCACAAAGTGGGAGAAAACAAAAGATGCTTAGAATTGGCAGAGAGTTGGGTGTAATACACAGGTCTCACAGAGACTTGTGGCATTATAGAGGTAAGAGAAAGAACGATCTTCTAGATGCTGTTCTCAAATGCCCCTTAAGCCTAGACAGCCTTGAAGACAAGTCGATCTATGTTGTAGTTTCCACAGACTATGTGTGCCTCACTCTAACCTCCATTCCTCATTATCAAAGTAGAAGCCAGAGAGAAAACTCCTTCATTTAGCAATTATTGGAAAATGCACTGACCAAATTTTGTACTACCGTGCACTTCCTGGCTCATCATACTTGATACCAGTCACCTGCTGGACCACGACTCCACCCCAGCTTGAGGTTGATTTAAGGACAGATTGATGGCATTTTGTATTATTCACTGTATGGAGGGATATACACCCACAACTGATGAATCCAAAAGGCTCAAAAAATGGAAAGAGTGTGTTTGTGCTTATATAACTCATTTGACAGCAAAACCTGACCTGAACTGACATGAGGGCATTTGGTCTTTCTCCTGCTTTGTGTGACTCTTGCTATGTTTTACTCTAGATATACTAACATACTTGATTTTAGAAGGCTGCCTGAGGCTCTGCAGTAGCCCATGGACTTTAGGCAAGGAGAGTATCAACCCATGTTCTTTTTCTCCAGGGGAAGATTTTAGGAAGGAGAATTTTGCACGTTTGCAATTCAAACATACCCATTTTTAAAAGCATTACACAAAAAGAGTGATTAACACAAACCGACATTTGTACCTAGCTGATTTCGACTCTCGATCACCATCTTTGTCTTGACTTTTCTCTCTCTTTCTGTCTTTCTGTTTCCCATGCTAGGATGAATCCTCCATGTTCTTCCAGTTTGGCCCGTCGATCGAACAGCAAGCTTCCGTGATGCTCAACATTATGGAAGAGTATGACTGGTACATCTTCTCTATCGTCACCACCTACTTCCCTGGCTACCAGGACTTTGTCAACAAGATCCGCAGCACCATCGAGAACAGCTTCGTGGGCTGGGAGCTGGAGGAAGTCCTCCTGCTGGACATGTCCCTGGACGATGGAGATTCGAAGATCCAGAACCAGCTCAAGAAGCTCCAGAGCCCCATCATTCTTCTTTACTGCACTAAGGAAGAAGCCACCTACATCTTTGAAGTGGCAAACTCAGTAGGGCTGACCGGTTACGGCTACACATGGATTGTGCCTAGCCTGGTGGCGGGGGACACAGACACGGTACCCTCGGAGTTCCCCACCGGGCTGATCTCTGTGTCCTATGACGAATGGGACTATGGCCTCCCTGCCAGAGTGAGGGATGGGATCGCCATCATCACCACCGCTGCCTCCGACATGCTGTCTGAGCACAGCTTCATCCCCGAGCCCAAGAGCAGCTGCTACAACACCCATGAGAAGAGAATCTACCAGTCCAATATGCTGAACAGGTGAGTGTGTGGCCGAGGGCACTCTGATGGTGGAGGTCGGAGGGGAGCTTCCGAGGCTGAGCCGAAAGTGCAGAAATGGCCATTCTCTGTTGTCTGAGGTTGAGCACTGGTGACTGGGATGGTGTGGGTTCATCATGGTGGGGGATTCCCAGATTCATAGCTCACTGTACGGTGTTCTTGTTTTGAGAAAGACAAAAACAGCCCCCCACCTCTTGATCACTGCCACATGCCAGGTTTTCCTCTTAAGAGTTTTGTGTGTCCAACCAACCCTCCTTTAACCCGCAAGGCGGCAACTTTGTTAGGCAGCTTTTAAAACTTGCTTCCAGGGCTTCCCTGGTGGTCCATTGGGTGAGGAGTCCCCTTGCAGGGGGCACGGGTTCGATCCCTGACCTGGTAAGATCTCACATGTGGCTTAACAGGTGTGTCCAATTATGAGCCAGCGCTCTGGAGCATATGTGCAACCAGAGACAGGCCACTGCAATGGGAGGCCCACACAGGCCAACGAACAAAGACAGATGAAAGTGGATGAATGAAGGACCAATAAAAGAGGCCAAAAAATTCTTAAAAAAAAAAAACCTTCCATTTTATGATACAAGAGAATATCCTTGCAGGTGTAAACTGGCCGAGGTCCTACTGAAAGTAAAAACTTCAGTTTGAAGTTGAATCCAGGTCTCCCTGATGGCTTTGGAAGACAAGACAGGCATAGAAGTGAGGGAGGATCATCTCCCCGACCTTCGAGATGATGCTGTACTCCAAGGAACAGGGAAGACGATACTTGTGTCTGTGGGCACGTGAAGAGAAGTCATCCCTTGGTTTATTTTGGTTTTGGTTTTTTTAGTAAATACTCTTGATTTCATTTAAAAATTAAAAATTAGTGGATATAAAGAATTTTATAACAAATATTGGTATACTCACCACCAGGAATTGGTTGTTAATATTTTATCTTTATAGATATGAATGGCACTACAAATATGATCGAAGTAGGTATTATGTGTAGGGTGACGTCGTTTTCTTTTTCGGCTCACTGAACATTTATGATTTTTATTACTTTTTAACTTAAAAAATTTTTTTGGCTTCTTTCTCTACCTTTGAGATTAAGTGAGAGTACCTCTGTGGAAGCAACTTTTATAGTTGCTCTTGCATGCTAAGTCACTGCAGCCATGTCCAACTCTTCGTGGCCCCATGGATTATATAATCTTCCAGGCTCCTCTGTGGGATTCTTCAGGAGAATCCGGGGTTGTCATGCCCTCTCTGTGGAATCTTCCCGAACCAGGGATTGAACCCACGTCTCTTACGTCTCCTCCATTGGCAGGCGGGTTCTTTACCACTGAACCACTACAGAAGCTCTTGCTCTTAGTCTGGTTTGTTGAGGGAGAAGATGATAGGACTGGAATTCTGCTTCCCTGACCTCACCTCAGAATCCAGCTGTGTTGCCAGCACCTCCTCATAGGGTCCGCTTTGTGAACAAGTCAGGTGGAGGATTCTCTACTCTGCTTTTGTGGTTTTGTTATTTGTATAAGACTGCTACATGTGATGACTCAGAGGGGTGGGATGGTGAGGGCTCAAGAGGGAGGGGATTATGTGTACATATAGTTGATTCAGTTGTTGTACAGCAGAAACTAATATGACATTGTAAAACAATTATACTCCAGAAAAAATTCAAACAATATAGAAGAGCCCCCGCCAAAATAAGTAAAGATCTAAAATCTGACTAACCAGAAACTGTCATTGTTGAAATAATTAACGATTATCTTTCTAGCCCTATATGCACGTACCTGTGTGGAGATGAATCTACCATTTCTCATAAATGAAACTATAACCAGACATGATGTTCAATAGCCTCACTTTCTTTCACTCAGTAATGTGTTTTGGCTATCCATTTCACCTTTATTATGAACTATATCAGACATATAGAAATGTATTCAGAAAAACTGAATAACATGCTCAGATCCTCACCACCCAGCTTAAGAAATAAAATATTAGAAAGTGCACTCTGGGGAGGTTGACCTATATTGTATTTAGAGGAGATTGAATGTGTGCCAACTTATACCTGTTTAACTTCTGGAAGGGACCAGAACCTCTTGACTATGTCCCCAGTTCAGAACTGAAGCTAAAAGTATGGACCCAGGATTTTATCTTTATAGATATGAATGGCACTACAAATATGATCAAGTAGGTATTATGTGTAGGGTGACGTCGTTTTCTTTCGGCTCACTGAACATTTATGATTTTTATTACTTTTAACTTAAAAATTTTTTGGCTTCTTCCTCTACCTTTGAGATTAAGTGAGAGTACCTCTGTGGAAGCAACTTTTATAGTTGCTCTTGCATGCTAAGTCACTGCAGCCATGTCCAACTCTTCGTGGCCCCATGGATGATATAATCTTCCAGGCTCCTCTGTGGGATTCTTCAGGAGAATCCGGGGTTGTCATGCCCTCTCTGTGGAATCTTCCCGAACCAGGGATTGAACCCACGTCTCTTACGTCTCCTCCATTGGCAGGCGGGTTCTTTACCACTGAACCACTACAGAAGCTCTTGCTCTTAGTCTGGTTTGTTGAGGGAGAAGATGATAGGACTGGAATTCTGCTTCCCTGACCTCACCTCAGAATCCAGCTGTGTTGCCAGCACCTCCTCATAGGGTCCGCTTTGTGAACAAGTCAGGTGGAGGATTCTCTACTCTGCTTTTGTGGTTTTGTTATTTGTATAAGACTGCTACATGTGATGACTCAGAGGGGTGGGATGGTGAGGGCTCAAGAGGGAGGGGATTATGTGTACATATAGTTGATTCAGTTGTTGTACAGCAGAAACTAATATGACATTGTAAAACAATTATACTCCAGAAAAAATTCAAACAATATAGAAGAGCCCCCGCCAAAATAAGTAAAGATCTAAAATCTGACTAACCAGAAACTGTCATTGTTGAAATAATTAACGATTATCTTTCTAGCCCTATATGCACGTACCTGTGTGGAGATGAATCTACCATTTCTCATAAATGAAACTATAACCAGACATGATGTTCAATAGCCTCACTTTCTTTCACTCAGTAATGTGTTTTGGCTATCCATTTCACCTTTATTATGAACTATATCAGACATATAGAAATGTATTCAGAAAAACTGAATAACATGCTCAGATCCTCACCACCCAGCTTAAGAAATAAAATATTAGAAAGTGCACTCTGGGGAGGTTGACCTATATTGTATTTAGAGGAGATTGAATGTGTGCCAACTTATACCTGTTTAACTTCTGGAAGGGACCAGAACCTCTTGACTATGTCCCCAGTTCAGAACTGAAGCTAAAAGTATGGACCCAGGACCCAGTCCTGAAATGCCCCTACCTTGAACTCTGCTCTCTCAGCCATCCCTTGTTATCCGTACTTGTTGGTAAAGACTGTCTTAGTTTTCTTCCTCCCTTGCTGGTGATTTGGCCCCAGGCTTTCTGCATGCTTCTTCCTTAAATATTGGTGCCTCTCAGGGTCTTATATGCTGTGCTAGACTGCTCTTCCACTGTTGAGAGTACAGTCAATGTAAGTTCCCCCAGATTGATATCTCTGGCTGGAGCCTCTCCCGTGTGCCCCATGTGTATCTCTCTAACTCTGACTGCATCTCTTCCTTTGGAGGCCTTGGGCCCTAGAACACACCATACCCCAAACTCGGCTGCCGTCTCCTCTCCCATCCACCCTCCCCACCCTCCTCTAGCAAAATTGGCACCTCTTATAAAGGGTTGTTGTTGGAATCTACTCGCTCAGTGTCTGACTCTTTGCGACCCTGTGGACTGTAGCCCACCAGGCTCCTCTGTCCATGGGATTTCCCAGGCAAAAGTACTGAAGTGGGTTATCATTTCCTCCTCCAGGGAATCTTCTTGATCCAGGGACCAAACCCAAGTCTCCAATATTGACAGGTGGGTTCTTTACCACTAAGCCACCCTAGAAGCCCTTTGTAAAGGGTACCTCTCATTACCCAGTGCCTACAGTAAAAATGTGCAAGATGTCCTTGATGCCACAGCCCACTGTGAGCGTGTCTGTGGATCTTCCCTGGAGAGCCTTTGCTTATTTTTGTCCCTGTGCCCTATCCCAGTCCACTTCTTCGGACCTGCATTGCTGCAGGGCCTCTTAAACACCTTCTGGCTTCCAGTTCTGCCTCTTTTCAAGCTCCC
This sequence comes from Tragulus kanchil, assembly GCA_022376925.1. NCBI lineage: Eukaryota > Metazoa > Chordata > Mammalia > Artiodactyla > Tragulidae > Tragulus > Tragulus kanchil. Next base: position 275,260,599 of record JAIOJX010000004.1, read on the forward strand.
CTGCAGCCAGAGTGATCTAAAATGAAAATATGATTTCATCATTCTCGTGCTTAATACCTTTCAGCGGCTTTTTTTTGTTAGAATGGATCTGAAAGTGCACTCTGGGGAGGTTGACCTATATTGTATTTAGAGGAGATTGAATGTGTGCCAACTTATACCTGTTTAACTTCTGGAAGGGACCAGAACCTCTTGACTATGTCCCCAGTTCAGAACTGAAGCTAAAAGTATGGACCCAGGACCCAGTCCTGAAATGCCCCTACCTTGAACTCTGCTCTCTCAGCCATCCCTTGTTATCCGTACTTGTTGGTAAAGACTGTCTTAGTTTTCTTCCTCCCTTGCTGGTGATTTGGCCCCAGGCTTTCTGCATGCTTCTTCCTTAAATATTGGTGCCTCTCAGGGTCTTATATGCTGTGCTAGACTGCTCTTCCACTGTTGAGAGTACAGTCAATGTAAGTTCCCCCAGATTGATATCTCTGGCTGGAGCCTCTCCCGTGTGCCCCATGTGTATCTCTCTAACTCTGACTGCATCTCTTCCTTTGGAGGCCTTGGGCCCTAGAACACACCATACCCCAAACTCGGCTGCCGTCTCCTCTCCCATCCACCCTCCCCACCCTCCTCTAGCAAAATTGGCACCTCTTATAAAGGGTTGTTGTTGGAATCTACTCGCTCAGTGTCTGACTCTTTGCGACCCTGTGGACTGTAGCCCACCAGGCTCCTCTGTCCATGGGATTTCCCAGGCAAAAGTACTGAAGTGGGTTATCATTTCCTCCTCCAGGGAATCTTCTTGATCCAGGGACCAAACCCAAGTCTCCAATATTGACAGGTGGGTTCTTTACCACTAAGCCACCCTAGAAGCCCTTTGTAAAGGGTACCTCTCATTACCCAGTGCCTACAGTAAAAATGTGCAAGATGTCCTTGATGCCACAGCCCACTGTGAGCGTGTCTGTGGATCTTCCCTGGAGAGCCTTTGCTTATTTTTGTCCCTGTGCCCTATCCCAGTCCACTTCTTCGGACCTGCATTGCTGCAGGGCCTCTTAAACACCTTCTGGCTTCCAGTTCTGCCTCTTTTCAAGCTCCCCTGCAGCCAGAGTGATCTAAAATGAAAATATGATTTCATCATTCTCGTGCTTAATACCTTTCAGCGGCTTTTCATTGCTGCTGTAATAAAGTCCCAGCTCCTTAATATGGTTTATAGAGTCTTCCACAGCGTGAGCCTTCCTGGCTTTCCAAAATTGTCTCGTGTCACTCTCTCTCTTCACTGCAGCCCTCTTGCCACGCTGAACTTGCTGTGTCCTCTCTCCCTACCAGCCCCTACTGCTGCCTGAATGCGCTTCCCGGGTGCCTCTACCCGGCCATACACAGATGCTCATGACCCCTTCTCCTGCCTCCTTCATACCTCAGGATTCAGTCTTACATCCCTTACCCTGAAGCCAAGCCCTGAGCTGACATCACTTGGTTACACACCTGCCCTGCATCCTCTGCCTTTCCAATAATGACAGTCGTCATTATGTGTTTGATCATCTCTCTTTCCTGCATGCTCTGTGAAAGCAGGGACCCTTCTGTCTGCCCTGTTCCTGCAACGCAGTAAAGGTCCGTGGATCGAATGCAGAATGACCCCTGAAATGCCCAGCACCCAATGCTTCCCAGCCCTGCAGGAGTGTCTTTGCTCTGCTCCCCTGTGCAAGGCAAGGGGCATTTCCTTTAAAAAATTGCTGTGTATTCAGTTCTGTACACTCCTGTTGTCTTCTCATTGTTAGTGTTAAATTCAAATCTGATTCAGATGATTTCCCCAAATATTTGTTTATTAAAGTAAAAACCGACAGTGAAGGGATATCAAGATGAAAACATCTGCCAAACAATGCAAGGAAGTCAAGTGAGTATTAACCTTAGGGTCCATAAATATGGTTCAGAAGCCCTTTGTAAAGGGTACCTCTCATTACCCAGTGCCTACAGTAAAAATGTGCAAGATGTCCTTGATGCCACAGCCCACTGTGAGCGTGTCTGTGGATCTTCCCTGGAGAGCCTTTGCTTATTTTTGTCCCTGTGCCCTATCCCAGTCCACTTCTTCGGACCTGCATTGCTGCAGGGCCTCTTAAACACCTTCTGGCTTCCAGTTCTGCCTCTTTTCAAGCTCCCCTGCAGCCAGAGTGATCTAAAATGAAAATATGATTTCATCATTCTCGTGCTTAATACCTTTCAGCGGCTTTTCATTGCTGCTGTAATAAAGTCCCAGCTCCTTAATATGGTTTATAGAGTCTTCCACAGCGTGAGCCTTCCTGGCTTTCCAAAATTGTCTCGTGTCACTCTCTCTCTTCACTGCAGCCCTCTTGCCACGCTGAACTTGCTGTGTCCTCTCTCCCTACCAGCCCCTACTGCTGCCTGAATGCGCTTCCCGGGTGCCTCTACCCGGCCATACACAGATGCTCATGACCCCTTCTCCTGCCTCCTTCATACCTCAGGATTCAGTCTTACATCCCTTACCCTGAAGCCAAGCCCTGAGCTGACATCACTTGGTTACACACCTGCCCTGCATCCTCTGCCTTTCCAATAATGACAGTCGTCATTATGTGTTTGATCATCTCTCTTTCCTGCATGCTCTGTGAAAGCAGGGACCCTTCTGTCTGCCCTGTTCCTGCAACGCAGTAAAGGTCCGTGGATCGAATGCAGAATGACCCCTGAAATGCCCAGCACCCAATGCTTCCCAGCCCTGCAGGAGTGTCTTTGCTCTGCTCCCCTGTGCAAGGCAAGGGGCATTTCCTTTAAAAACTTGCTGTGTATTCAGTTCTGTACACTCCTGTTGTCTTCTCATTGTTAGTGTTAAATTCAAATCTGATTCAGATGATTTCCCCAAATATTTGTTTATTAAAGTAAAAACCGACAGTGAAGGGATATCAAGATGAAAACATCTGCCAAACAATGCAAGGAAGTCAAGTGAGTATTAACCTTAGGGTCCATAAATATGGTTCAGAAATGCCTGCTTTTATCTTAAAAACTTCCTCTGGGTATCTGAAGCTAGTGCCTCCCATCTGGCTGACTTCATGTTAGACTGTAAAGGTTATCTCTGAGGCCTGGTTGCCGGTTACCATATCTTTGAAACCACAATTGGTTTTAACCTTGTTGCCATCTCTTCTGGCCCCTCAGGAAGGCAGCCTTCCTCTCCTTTCTCTGTGTGTGTGGTTTTTTTTTTTTTTTTGGCTACACTGTACAGCTTGTGGGATCTTCGTTCCCTGACCAGGGACTGAACCTGAGCTCTCGGCAGTGAGAGCTCAGAGGCCTAACCACTGGGTCGCCTGGAAAGCTCCGGTCCTCTGTACTCCTTGCTTACAGCTTGTCGTCAAGAGGACCACAAATGCGTGCCTCCATTGTCCCCAGGGCAGCATTCCCAAGCAGGACAGGGATGGCACAGTCCGGGTTATTCACACTTTCCTTGAGGAGACTGGTGTAGAGCAGAGACAGTGCACCTTCCCTCCATTTCTTAAGTGCTCAGTGTACAGGCCTCTCCAGGCTTACCAGAGCACTTCCCTGCTGAGCTGTTTCCTCCACAAAGCCTCTCTTCTGCCCAGCTCCCTGAATCTTCTAGACGTCTGTCTCTGACTGCCTGCTGGACAGGGCATCTTCTCTGTCCATGGCCTTGCATCTCACGTGCTTCTCTGTCGTCTTTTCCTCTCTCTCCCGCACAGTGCAGCCACCCCTGGTTCTAGCACCCAGGGCCTAGCCTCTCTTGTGTTCAACCATGCCTTTCTATTAGGACCCAGAGGATGGAGGTTGACTAACCAGGGACTCGTTCTGCTCATCAGTGAAATTCAACTAGGCCCCTCCAGTGCCCCTCCTCTTTCTCGTGATCTGAAATCAGCCCTCCAGTCCTGCCCTTCAGAGCTGTGGTCTCACTAGGGTCACTCTTTTAAATAACAGACTGAGCAGCCACTGCCATTTAGCCACAGCAGGAAATCTTGCAAGTGAAATTGTTGCAGATGTTGAGCTATTTCCCAAGGAGGACTTTTCCTTGGCCTGATGCTCAGCCCCCCACAACAGCAGCAGCACAGCATCCCCAGGCAGGCTCCTCAGGACCTATCCAGGCAGTGTCGCAGCCCCGCGTTGGCACTAGGAATACAGTCAGGAAATGGCTTCTTGCTTCACCTTCTGAAAATTCAGGAGCACTCTCAGGCCCTGTTATTTGTTCCCAGCTGCATTACAAGGGGAGGGAAGATATTCATTCATGCCCAATCTGACTGACCTTGCCATGTGAAGGAAGTTCCTGGGTCTAGACTTCTGGAACACAGACCGGAGGCTCTATGCTGTCCTGGAATCCCAAACAGACACACATCTTTGAAGTGATTTACTTGTTAATTGGGCTTCCCAGATGGCTCAGTGGTAAAGAACCTGCCTGGGCTTCCCTGGTGGTCCAGAGGGTAAGGACACCGCCTTGCAGTGCAAGGGGCTCCGGTTTGATCCCTGGCCTGGGAAGATCCCACGCGCTGCGGAGCGGCTGGACCGATGTGTCCAGTTACCGAGCTGGAGTTCTGGAGGGCATGCACCCAGAGCCGGTGCTCTGCGACAACAGAGGCCACTGCGATGGGAGGCCCACACAGGCCAAAAGAACAAAGATGAAAAATAAGATAAATGAAAAGACCAATAGTAGTGGCCCACCCGCCCCTCACCCTCCCCAACCCGCCCCCCACCTCAAAAAAAAAAAAAAAATAACCTGCCTGCCAACACAGGAGATGTAAGAGACTCTGGTTCAGTCTCTCCCTCAGGAAGATAGATCCCCTGGAGGAGGGCATGGCCACCCATGGATTCTTTCCTGGAAAATTCTATAGACAGGGAAGCCTGACAGGCTGCAGTCTCTGTGATTGCAGAGAGTTGGATACAATTGAGAGACTGAGCACGCACACACTTGTTAGTTCGAGGAAGGGAAAAAAAGGTTTTTTTTTTTTTTTTTTTTTAATGATATATAAGCATTTTCAGAGAGGATCCTTAAGATGAACTATTTCATTGACTGTCAAATGACTGTTATTTATCCCTTATCAATCCAGATTGCATACTGAAAACTTTTTTATCTCTTATAAGCTCAGCACACTACAGATTTAATGCTTGTATCCAGACAGGCTATAGTCTACTGGACAAGGCTGTTTCAGAGTTGGAAGAAAAGTACAGAAACCCAGTTAAATTTGAATTTCAGATAAATGACAAAATTTTTTAAGCATAAGTCTGCCTCAGATACGGCATGGAGGCACACAGATATTAAACATAACTTGTCATTTATGTGAAATTCAAATGTAACAGGAGCTCCTGTATTATTATTATTTTTTTTTGCTAAGTATGACAGTCCTACTTGGTATACTGATAAGAATTCATTTTCTGTTAGAATTTTGTAGCATTCATTTATGCCTCATTAGTAAATGGAGTACAGCACCCTTATACCAAGACATGCTGAGAGCATTTTATTCCAACTGGGAATTTTATTTGGTTGAAAGAGTAGAGAATTTCTTATGCCATGCTTTCTAAGAGAGAAGGATCTTCTTAGTTTCCCAGAAAAGTCTGAAAACCTCTTGCTACCAGTTAGTCTGAAAGTGTATAGGAAGTGATCAGGCGAGTTGTCTAAACTTTCTTTTATCCGCATGAGCTAGAGAGGAACTGGTAGCTGTAAGTAGCCATGAAGAGCCAACTCTTTGGAAAAGACCCTGATGCTGGGAAAGATTGAGGGCAGGAAGAGAAGGGGGAGACAGAGGATGAGATGGTTGGATGGCATCACCGACTCAATGGACATAGATTTGAGCTAACACTGGGAGATGGTGAAGGACAGGGAAACCTGGCGTGCCGCATTTCATGGCGCAGAGTTAGACATGACTGAGCGACTGAACAAAAAGTAGGCACGTATCTGTACACAGTTGCCTTTATCATTTTCCTAGGGGAGCAGACGATGATGACTTTCCCTTCTCAACGTGCCTCCGACACTTGGCCAGTGTGTTTCTGAGACTCAGGGGGTAGTGCACCTGCTGCTCCCCTCCAGGCCCCCTTTCTGTCCTGTGGACCCAGGGCTCTGGTTCTTCATCCTTGGTAACTTTGGAGACTTGTGGAAAGAGCAGTTGCTCTCTGAGATCCCAGCATAGCAAACCTTTTGTGGTGTTGTCGTTGTGCTCAGTCACAACTGAGCGTCTAACACGTTATTACACAGTGGCACACTTGGTTTTCCTTTCCTCTTCTCTTCCGTTTTCCTCCTCCGCTTCCTCCCTACCCTTTTGTGATCCCCCAGACTGTACCTGCCAGGCTCCTCTGTCCATGGCATCTCCACACAAGAATACTAGAGTGATTGCCATTCCCTTCTCAAGGGCATCTTCCCAGACCAGGGATCAAACTCACGATTCCTGTATTGGCAGGCGTTATTACCCTGCCACCTGAATTTTCCCTAATGATTTTCCCTGGTGTCCTCAGGTTTCTACTCAACTTGGTATACTGATAAGAATTCATTTTCTGTTAGAATTTTGTAGCATTCATTTATGCCTCATTAGTAAATGGAGTACAGCACCCTTATACCAAGACATGCTGAGAGCATTTTATTCCAACTGGGAATTTTATTTGGTTGAAAGAGTAGAGAATTTCTTATGCCATGCTTTCTAAGAGAGAAGGATCTTCTTAGTTTCCCAGAAAAGTCTGAAAACCTCTTGCTACCAGTTAGTCTGAAAGTGTATAGGAAGTGATCAGGCGAGTTGTCTAAACTTTCTTTTATCCGCATGAGCTAGAGAGGAACTGGTAGCTGTAAGTAGCCATGAAGAGCCAACTCTTTGGAAAAGACCCTGATGCTGGGAAAGATTGAGGGCAGGAAGAGAAGGGGGAGACAGAGGATGAGATGGTTGGATGGCATCACCGACTCAATGGACATAGATTTGAGCTAACACTGGGAGATGGTGAAGGACAGGGAAACCTGGCGTGCCGCATTTCATGGCGCAGAGTTAGACATGACTGAGCGACTGAACAAAAAGTAGGCACGTATCTGTACACAGTTGCCTTTATCATTTTCCTAGGGGAGCAGACGATGATGACTTTCCCTTCTCAACGTGCCTCCGACACTTGGCCAGTGTGTTTCTGAGACTCAGGGGGTAGTGCACCTGCTGCTCCCCTCCAGGCCCCCTTTCTGTCCTGTGGACCCAGGGCTCTGGTTCTTCATCCTTGGTAACTTTGGAGACTTGTGGAAAGAGCAGTTGCTCTCTGAGATCCCAGCATAGCAAACCTTTTGTGGTGTTGTCGTTGTGCTCAGTCACAACTGAGCGTCTAACACGTTATTACACAGTGGCACACTTGGTTTTCCTTTCCTCTTCTCTTCCGTTTTCCTCCTCCGCTTCCTCCCTACCCTTTTGTGATCCCCCAGACTGTACCTGCCAGGCTCCTCTGTCCATGGCATCTCCACACAAGAATACTAGAGTGATTGCCATTCCCTTCTCAAGGGCATCTTCCCAGACCAGGGATCAAACTCACGATTCCTGTATTGGCAGGCGAATTCTTATTACCCTGCCACCTGAATTTTCCCTAATGATTTTCCCCTGGTGTCCTCAGGTTTCTACTCAACAACTGTTCTGTGCTATCCCCCACCACCCCCAAATTCTTCCTTCCCTCTGCAAATTGCCGTCTCAAAAGACCAGAATCCTCATCTGGCCTGGTCTTTGAGGGATGGGAATAATAGATATGGGGAAAGGTGCTTTGTTAGGTTCTTTTTAAAAGAGCTATGATGAACACAATCTTCCTCTAACCTTGGGGCAGATGCCATATCCTCGAAACCATTATGTTAGTGGGATTGTTCTCATGGGAGGGCTCCTTGACTCTCTTGGCCTGAAAAGTGCTGAAAGGTTAAGAAATAAACGAGGAATTGAGTCAATTGGGGCACTGTGAGCAAGAGCGGCTTGATCATTACCCATCTCTTGTTGTTGTTAAATATTCGTGGAGTGCCAGGCACAGGCAGATTGACCGTAAGGCAGGTAGGGATTATAGGTTCACTTCCTAGAATTTACATGTGAACTAGTCAAAAGTTTCCATGAATGTGTAGCTGTAAGTGGACTGTCAGACATGGTGACCTTTACCCGATGCATCAGGAAGTCTGCTAGAATCTCAGGAAAGCTCCGTTTTTTTCACGTGAAATGTTCAGTAAAGCAAGACACAACCTGTGTATAGAAAGACTTCAGCAGCCCAGTGGTGTTGCAGGGAATAGAAATTTGGGAAAATAACTGAAGAATCTAATAATAATTCTACAAGATTCGTTCACTGCTTTGGAGACTTGTGGAAAGAGCAGTTGCTCTCTGAGATCCCAGCATAGCAAACCTTTTGTGGTGTTGTCGTTGTGCTCAGTCACAACTGAGCGTCTAACACGTTATTACACAGTGGCACACTTGGTTTTCCTTTCCTCTTCTCTTCCGTTTTCCTCCTCCGCTTCCTCCCTACCCTTTGTGACCCCCCAGACTGTACCTGCCAGGCTCCTCTGTCCATGGCATCTCCACACAAGAATACTAGAGTGATTGCCATTCCCTTCTCAAGGGCATCTTCCCAGACCAGGGATCAAACTCACGATTCCTGTATTGGCAGGCGAATTCTTATTACCCTGCCACCTGAATTTTCCCTAATGATTTTCCCCTGGTGTCCTCAGGTTTCTACTCAACAACTGTTCTGTGCTATCCCCCACCACCCCAAATTCTTCCTTCCCTCTGCAAATTGCCGTCTCAAAAGACCAGAATCCTCATCTGGCCTGGTCTTTGAGGGATGGGAATAATAGATATGGGGAAAGGTGCTTTGTTAGGTTTTTTTAAAAGAGCTATGATGAACACAATCTTCCTCTAACCTTGGGGCAGATGCCATATCCTCGAAACCATTATGTTAGTGGGATTGTTCTCATGGGAGGGCTCCTTGACTCTCTTGGCCTGAAAAGTGCTGAAAGGTTAAGAAATAAACGAGGAATTGAGTCAATTGGGGCACTGTGAGCAAGAGCGGCTTGATCATTACCCATCTCTTGTTGTTGTTAAATATTCGTGGAGTGCCAGGCACAGGCAGATTGACCGTAAGGCAGGTAGGGATTATAGGTTCACTTCCTAGAATTTACATGTGAACTAGTCAAAAGTTTCCATGAATGTGTAGCTGTAAGTGGACTGTCAGACATGGTGACCTTTACCCGATGCATCAGGAAGTCTGCTAGAATCTCAGGAAAGCTCCGTTTTTTTCACGTGAAATGTTCAGTAAAGCAAGACACAACCTGTGTATAGAAAGACTTCAGCAGCCCAGTGGTGTTGCAGGGAATAGAAATTTGGGAAAATAACTGAAGAATCTAATAATAATTCTACAAGATTCGTTCACTGCTGATTGTAATTCAGGCAAAGCAAACTGTAACCATGGAGGAATGGCTGAATGTGCGGATTATTCAAGCTCTTCTGTTGTTCTGTAGTCCTTCCTTGTGTCAGGTGGTACATAGATGGTCATTTCAGCATGTGATTTTGACTTCTTTCCTTTAAAGTCACACCAGTGATGAGCATTTTGAACTGTTTAATACTGAGAACCCCAACATGATTCTTTCCTTAATCACTAATTAATTCTGTGGCTGGCTTTACTTACCTATAACATAGTTGGGGCTTCCCTGGTGGCTCAGAAAGTAAAGAATGTGCCCTCGTTATGCGAGGCCCAGGTTCGATCCCTGGGTCAGGAAGATCCCCTGGAGAAAGGAATGGCTACCCACTCCAGTATTCTTGCCTGGAAAATCCCATGGACAGACAAGCTTGGCAGACTGCAGTCCTGGGGAATCTCAAAGAGGCAGATACGACTGAGTGTCTAACATATTACACAATGACACAGTTGGTGTTTCCTCCCTCTTTCTTCTCGCTGGTTTTCCTCCTCCCCTTCCTCCCTTCCTCTTTTTCTTCCTCCTCTAAAGAATTATTTGCAGTTTGGAGGAGAGGGGAGGAGACAGAGGCAGGGAGAGGGGGACGAGAAGTCCATCTCACTGAGGATAGTTTGGGGAGGGGGCAGGGTGCCCACCTGACTGGACGAGAAGACGCAGGTGGTCCAGGATTCTTGGTGGGGTGGGGAACAGGATCATCTCAGGAGGAAGGAAACAAGAGTGGAGCAGGGTCGTGGCTCTCCAGGAAGAAAGCAGACAGGCTCATTCTGAGAGCACATTCTGCCTCAGAAAGCACAGGGGTTGGTAGCGATGGCCAGGGTTAAGAAGAGGGTCATAGGTACACGCTCAAAAGCATCCCCCTTGTCAGCAAGGCTGGCGAGGGTGATCACTCGTGTGGACTGCCTCTCTAAATACTTCCTGCATGTCCAGCATTGTGCAGTTGCCTTAACTAGGTCCTTGCAAAAATCCGGATCCGTGCAAAGGTCCTCGAGAGATGCTTTCCGATCACCCTGTGAGGGCAACTTGACCTTCCCAGCCTCCCAAGCTCTCTGTCCCCATCTCCTGCTTTATCTCTCGGTAGCATTCATCTGACATATGGTACGTATTTTGTTTTAAAATATTTTGTTGTCTCACATCCCTTGGCTGAAGGGAAGATCTATGAGAGCAAGATTTTTTTTTTAACCTCTGTGTTTCCAGCCTGGTAGCTTGTAGGCACTTGATCAATATCTATCCATAGAAGCATGATGAAGGCGGGAGCCACTGTATGCAAGAAACCTGAGGCCCAGACTTGACACTGTGAGGCCAGGATCTGCCTCAGGGACCTGGCTCCAGCCCCTCACCTGCAGCATGGTGATCTAGCTGTAAAGAAGCCTTGGCTGTCCATGGGGCCAGGGCACCACAGTTGCATGAGCCCTCGGTGCTCGTCATCTTCAACCCTTGCAAGATATGTATTCTCGAGGGTTCTTATGTGAGAACAGAATCTCAAGAGGCAGATACGACTGAGTGTCTAACATATTACACAATGACACAGTTGGTGTTTCCTCCCTCTTTCTTCTCGCTGGTTTTCCTCCTCCCCTTCCTCCCTTCCTCTTTTTCTTCCTCCTCTAAAGAATTATTTGCAGTTTGGAGGAGAGGGGAGGAGACAGAGGCAGGAGAGGGGACGAGAAGTCCATCTCACTGAGGATAGTTTGGGGAGGGGGCAGGGTGCCCACCTGACTGGACGAGAAGACGCAGGTGGTCCAGGATTCTTGGTGGGGTGGGGAACAGGATCATCTCAGGAGGAAGGAAACAAGAGTGGAGCAGGGTCGTGGCTCTCCAGGAAGAAAGCAGACAGGCTCATTCTGAGAGCACATTCTGCCTCAGAAAGCACAGGGGTTGGTAGCGATGGCCAGGGTTAAGAAGAGGGTCATAGGTACACGCTCAAAAGCATCCCCCTTGTCAGCAAGGCTGGCGAGGGTGATCACTCGTGTGGACTGCCTCTCTAAATACTTCCTGCATGTCCAGCATTGTGCAGTTGCCTTAACTAGGTCCTTGCAAAAATCCGGATCCGTGCAAAGGTCCTCGAGAGATGCTTTCCGATCACCCTGTGAGGGCAACTTGACCTTCCCAGCCTCCCAAGCTCTCTGTCCCCATCTCCTGCTTTATCTCTCGGTAGCATTCATCTGACATATGGTACGTATTTTGTTTTAAAATATTTTGTTGTCTCACATCCCTTGGCTGAAGGGAAGATCTATGAGAGCAAGATTTTTTTTTTAACCTCTGTGTTTCCAGCCTGGTAGCTTGTAGGCACTTGATCAATATCTATCCATAGAAGCATGATGAAGGCGGGAGCCACTGTATGCAAGAAACCTGAGGCCCAGACTTGACACTGTGAGGCCAGGATCTGCCTCAGGGACCTGGCTCCAGCCCCTCACCTGCAGCATGGTGATCTAGCTGTAAAGAAGCCTTGGCTGTCCATGGGGCCAGGGCACCACAGTTGCATGAGCCCTCGGTGCTCGTCATCTTCAACCCTTGCAAGATATGTATTCTCCAGGGAGAGAGAAAGATGATAGGTAGGATGGGGAATGGGTTTTACTTATGTGAGAACAGAATCTCAGAGTGGTCCTTTGTCTGGTGGCAGCAGAGCCCAGAGGTCCCTCTGGCAGAAGCCGCCCTCTGCGGAGAGCACACCCCTCCCGGCTGCCTGGCCCCGGCCTCGGAGGGGCTGGCAGGCGGCCAGGGCTCCCCTGTTAACCTTTGTCCTGGTCTGGCAAGGTCCCCATGATCCTTAACTGCCTTGTTCTTACCCAGACAAGGGTGCAAATTCACAGTTAATGGGAATCGAAGCTGGTGTTATTTAGGATTGAGTGGGCGTCGTTTCTCCATCTGCTCTCTCTTCCCACCAGAGGATAAAGGCTGGCTGGGTGGCGGTTAGGATGGGGGCGAGTTGCCAGAAAGCACAAGCGCTGTCATTTATGGTTACAGACCTGGGCTGGAAGCCTGAGGGCTGGACCACAGCCGGCCAAGGTCAGCTTAACGAGCGCAGCGTCTTGAGAGCAGCAACGGTTCTGTGGCTTTGGCCTCTCTGTAAGACCTCGCGCATTTTCAATAAGTAATGGGTTGAGCCTTTCTCTGTTTCCTCTCCAGTGGAGCTGTCATGGATGCGGAGATGGTCCTCTCTCAGAAAGATTCTTCTAGGACCTGATGTGGCCAATAAGGATCGGGAGGAAACGGGGAATTGGGCCTGGCTGACCTTCAGGAGGCCTTGCAGAGGGAACTGACCCAGCGCTGCAGACAGGGGCACCCGGAGGAGGAGGAGGAGGCCGGAGAGGAGGAGGAGGAGGCGGTGTTGGGGCTGAGGTCGGGAAGCCCTCCTTGGACCTTCAGAGTCTCCTCAGTGGTGCATTCACTTCCTGGAGGGCCCGGGGTCCGTTCGCCAGCGAGCCCGAGGGTCCGTAGCTTGTAGGCACTTGATCAATATCTATCCATAGAAGCATGATGAAGGCGGAGCCACTGTATGCAAGAAACCTGAGGCCCAGACTTGACACTGTGAGGCCAGGATCTGCCTCAGGGACCTGGCTCCAGCCCCTCACCTGCAGCATGGTGATCTAGCTGTAAAGAAGCCTTGGCTGTCCATGGGGCCAGGGCACCACAGTTGCATGAGCCCTCGGTGCTCGTCATCTTCAACCCTTGCAAGATATGTATTCTCCAGGGAGAGAGAAAGATGATAGGTAGGATGGGGAATGGGTTTTACTTATGTGAGAACAGAATCTCAGAGTGGTCCTTTGTCTGGTGGCAGCAGAGCCCAGAGGTCCCTCTGGCAGAAGCCGCCCTCTGCGGAGAGCACACCCCTCCCGGCTGCCTGGCCCCGGCCTCGGAGGGGCTGGCAGGCGGCCAGGGCTCCCCTGTTAACCTTTGTCCTGGTCTGGCAAGGTCCCCATGATCCTTAACTGCCTTGTTCTTACCCAGACAAGGGTGCAAATTCACAGTTAATGGGAATCGAAGCTGGTGTTATTTAGGATTGAGTGGGCGTCGTTTCTCCATCTGCTCTCTCTTCCCACCAGAGGATAAAGGCTGGCTGGGTGGCGGTTAGGATGGGGGCGAGTTGCCAGAAAGCACAAGCGCTGTCATTTATGGTTACAGACCTGGGCTGGAAGCCTGAGGGCTGGACCACAGCCGGCCAAGGTCAGCTTAACGAGCGCAGCGTCTTGAGAGCAGCAACGGTTCTGTGGCTTTGGCCTCTCTGTAAGACCTCGCGCATTTTCAATAAGTAATGGGTTGAGCCTTTCTCTGTTTCCTCTCCAGTGGAGCTGTCATGGATGCGGAGATGGTCCTCTCTCAGAAAGATTCTTCTAGGACCTGATGTGGCCAATAAGGATCGGGAGGAAACGGGGAATTGGGCCTGGCTGACCTTCAGGAGGCCTTGCAGAGGGAACTGACCCAGCGCTGCAGACAGGGGCACCCGGAGAGGAGGAGGAGGAGGCCGGAGAGGAGGAGGAGGAGGGCGGTGTTGGGGCTGAGGTCGGGAAGCCCTCCTTGGACCTTCAGAGTCTCCTCAGTGGTGCATTCACTTCCTGGAGGGCCCGGCGGGGTCCGTTCGCCCAGACTGGCACCAGTCCCCGAGGTGGGCCAGCCGGTCACACATGAAGGGACTGCTGCTGACAGATTAGAGCCCCTGCGAGTGGAATCTGTTCCCTGTTGTCCGGCTGCCAGCAGCAGCAGCAGGCTGGGGGCTGCCGACAGACCGCCTCCTTCGCTGCTCAGGCTTCACTGTCCCTCATTCATTGCTGCTTCACACCGCCCCCCACCTTCCTTCTATATTCTTCTCCAACTTTCTCTGTAGGCTGTTCTGTTCATTGATTTCTTGCTGTCCTCTCTCTCGGTCTCCCCAGATTTCCTGTCCAGGTTTTAAAGGTTTTCCTGCCTTTAGCTTTCTGTGGGCATGCATGACCCTGGGGAATTCTTGCATGCACATGCGCACACACACACACACACACACACACACACACACACACCCCATGTGTATGTGGATTGGACATCTACAGCAGGGATTTTTGTGTGTACCCTGCCCTGGTGGCTCAGACAGTAAAGAATCCACCTGCAGTACAGGAGACCTGGATTTGATCCCTGGGTGAGGAAGATCCCCTGGAGAAGGACTTAGCAAACCCACTCCAATATTTTTGCCTGGGAAATTCCATGGACAGAGAAGCCTGGTGGGATACAATCTATGGGGTCGCAGAAGAGTGTGATATGACTGAGTGACTTTCACTTTCTCACTTTCGGCCTCTCTGTAAGACCTCGCATTTTCAATAAGTAATGGGTTGAGCCTTTCTCTGTTTCCTCTCCAGTGGAGCTGTCATGGATGCGGAGATGGTCCTCTCTCAGAAAGATTCTTCTAGGACCTGATGTGGCCAATAAGGATCGGGAGGAAACGGGGAATTGGGCCTGGCTGACCTTCAGGAGGCCTTGCAGAGGGAACTGACCCAGCGCTGCAGACAGGGGCACCCGGAGAGGAGGAGGAGGAGGCCGGAGAGGAGGAGGAGGAGGGCGGTGTTGGGGCTGAGGTCGGGAAGCCCTCCTTGGACCTTCAGAGTCTCCTCAGTGGTGCATTCACTTCCTGGAGGGCCCGGCGGGGTCCGTTCGCCCAGACTGGCACCAGTCCCCGAGGTGGGCCAGCCGGTCACACATGAAGGGACTGCTGCTGACAGATTAGAGCCCCTGCGAGTGGAATCTGTTCCCTGTTGTCCGGCTGCCAGCAGCAGCAGCAGGCTGGGGGCTGCCGACAGACCGCCTCCTTCGCTGCTCAGGCTTCACTGTCCCTCATTCATTGCTGCTTCACACCGCCCCCCACCTTCCTTCTATATTCTTCTCCAACTTTCTCTGTAGGCTGTTCTGTTCATTGATTTCTTGCTGTCCCTCTCTCTCGGTCTCCCCAGATTTCCTGTCCAGGTTTTAAAGGTTTTCCTGCCTTTAGCTTTCTGTGGGCATGCATGACCCTGGGGAATTCTTGCATGCACATGCGCACACACACACACACACACACACACACACACACACACACCCCATGTGTATGTGGATTGGACATCTACAGCAGGGATTTTTGTGTGTACCCTGCCCTGGTGGCTCAGACAGTAAAGAATCCACCTGCAGTACAGGAGACCTGGATTTGATCCCTGGGTGAGGAAGATCCCCTGGAGAAGGACTTAGCAAACCCACTCCAATATTTTTGCCTGGGAAATTCCATGGACAGAGAAGCCTGGTGGGATACAATCTATGGGGTCGCAGAAGAGTGTGATATGACTGAGTGACTTTCACTTTCTCACTTTCGGCATCTGTCAGATGAATAGAGAATTTTTCAAAGAAATGGATGAAAATACTTCCACATAGAAACTCTCCCCACTTCTTCATATCACCGAGACCATGCTGATGATTGCATGCGAAGAGTTGTGGAAGTTGGGAAGAATCTTTTTAAATGACTTGCCTGCAGTTAGCTCTGGTGAATATCAGCAAGGTGTTTTCATCCACTCTGATGTCATTTTTAAAGTCTTGATGGCTGTAGGGCTGTTAGCTAAGTAACCCCAGCATGTTTACTGTTTGAGTAAAGTGAGGTCAACATAGTAAGCCAGTGGGTCCATATAATGTGAAGAAATCTGTACATGCCTTCTTTATTCTGAAGGAAAGGTCTTCCCTGTTGAAGCAGCAGAAACACTCATGGAGGCCACGCTATGACCGTATCGTATGCATGCTGAGTGGGCCTTTTCACCACTCCTTGAAAGAGGTCACAGGTGGGGCCCCAATGAGGATGTGTGTCAAAGTCCATTCAGTGTTTGCCATCAGATCTGATGATCAGCATTTCAAGGCGTTCAGGATCATGGCCAGCGATGATGATGATGAGCAAAGGGAGCAGTTTTATACACAGAATCGTCACGCCCGTAATCTCAGTGCATCATTATGACACATCTGGGAAGGCTTTGTCTACTCACAGCACAGATCGACGGTGGAGATCAACAGAAGGCTCAGACACTGACTTTCATTTACTTTTCCCAACAGCATTTCCAGACACTCCTACCTCCTTGTTTTGGTTGTTGAACAGAAGTCTATCAAGGAAATTTTGATCAGACGAAAAATAGTGTGATAGAATGTAATATAGCTCATTATTATAGATTTTAGTAAGTCAAATTTCTCTCATTTTGGTGATGGAGAGAGAAAGACAAGGGTGTGTGTGTGTGTGTGTGCATGTGTGTGTGTCATAGACTATGATTCAAAATGGTGAATGATCCTACAGGCTGTGTGTGTGTGTGTGCTCAGTCACTCAGTCATGTCTGACTCTTTGTGACCCCTTGGACTGTAGCCCACCAGGCTCCTAGACAGCTATGGGATTTCACAAGGCAAAAATATTGGAGTGGGTTGCCATTTCCTTCTCCAAGGGATCTTCCTGACTTAGAGATCAAACCCATGTCTCTTGTGTCTCCTGTACTGGCAAGCAAAATCTTGACTACCATGCCACGTGGGAAATCCCCACCTCCCTCAACAAGCTATGCAGGACCATTATTCTCGTTGCTCTGTTTCCACATCTCACATGTGTTCACACACAGGCTTACCTCCTTCACCTGGGAGAGGAGGGGGTCACGTGTTTAACGACAGGATGTACCTAGAACATAACCAAGAACTCCAAAGAATCCAGAAAATAGCTGTGAGCTAAAACCACTGACACAAAATTCTTACCCTAAGATGAATGTGGCCTATTTTTCTCTAGAGTTCATTTGCTCCTATTTGATACATATTTCTAAGAAGCTTGTGGGGCAGTCAGATTAGATGTGCCATGGAGCGTCTGTCACCCAGGTTAAACAGGGTACATGAGCATATTTTAGGGGTTTGTCCAGAGCTTGTATGGTAGCGGCCTAGTCATCAGGCCCCAGGCTCCTCCTGTTAGCTCTCTACTCTTTTGTTTCTAGGGTGTGGAATTTCTCCCCTTGCTCAAGATGCCTGTTTCAAGCTGCAGAGTGAAGTTAGGAAGGAAGGAGGGCAATTTCTTTCCCTTTCAAGGAGATCGCACGGAAGCCCCCTTGGTCAGACATCAATCAGTCGCCATAGTTAGCTGCAGGGGAAGCTGACAGTGCAGTTTAGTTTAATGTAGTTTTTCACGTGGGCAGAAATAGGCCCAGGTAAAACTCCAACTTCTCTTAATTAGAGAAAGTCGGAGCCCTGTGTTTGGTAGATGGCTAGTGGTATCTGGAGGTTCTGGCTTCTCTGACTCCCCAGATAACAGCAGCTTAGAAATCACACACAGGATAGAAGTTGGGTGGGCGCGCTGGCACATTAAGAAATAAGCAGGGGGGCTGCCCTGGTGGTCCAGTGGGTAGAGAATCTGCCTTGCAGTGCCAGGGGCACTGGTTCGATCCCTGGCCTGGTAAAATCCCATGTGCCGCAGAGTGACTGGACTGGCGTGTCCAATTACAAGCCAGCACTCTGGAGCACATGTGCCCAGAGCCAGTGCTCAGTGATGAGAGAGGTCACTGTGATGGGAGGCTCACACAGGCCAAGGACTAAAGATGGATGAAAATAAATGAATAAAAAAATCAATAAAGGAGGCCAAAGTTAGAAAAAAAAAAAAAAAGAAATAAGCAGAATGTAAAGGTGCAGAGACAGAGGATTAGGAAAACCCAGTGGAAGACTTTGAAACAAGCATTTGTCTAAGATCACTAGGGGCAGGCAGGCTGCCTTATACTCTCCAGAAAGCATATACCTCCTTTAAAAACATCCCTGTAGAACAAAATAGCATAGTCATTGTTCGGTCATCAATAAGAGCTTAAATTATATTGATTATCTTTGGTTTAAGACTTCAGCAACCTTTCTGAAATTTTCCATTTGAAAATGCTTCCTATAATCAAGAAAAGAAGCTTGATACTTAAAAAACATGAAGCTTCAGCAATATAGACAATTTAACAATTTCAAAAAGGTTATTGAGAGACTACTGTGTGCCAAGTGTTTTCTGTAGCCTTATTTAATCTTAAAGAGTACTGCTCAGAGGCTTTATCACTTCCATTTTTCAGAGAGAGAAACTGAGACCCAGAAAGACTCTTCCACTGGCCTGCTCTACATAGGGATAAGCTTGGGTTCCAAACCCATACGGCTCGATGGGTTCCTGGTGTACTCTGCCCCACGCTGTCCATCCTTCTGTGGCTGAGCCGGCCAGGTCAGTTAGGCATAACTGTGATGTAGGTGAACACATGATTAACCTCAGGATAGGGTGGTTTTATAGCAGTTTCCTTTCTTGACTGCTGTGCTGAGTTCTCTTCCTGATCCTATGATCAATCCAGAAACAGCCCGGGAACAGCAATCCATGCACATGTGTTCAGGATGTTCCAGACGGAGTCTGTTTCCTTTCCTCTCCGTCCCACAGTGTGTCACGTCTTAATTTACCAGCCTTGCAGTGGTCTGTCTTATGCCTTCCTTTTCAATGAGAAAGGATGATCTTTTCCCTTTATACCCATCTATTCCAAAGTCCTTTAAGCACACATCTGAAAAAGCAACCACTGGTAGTCTTGGCGGACCTGAACATCCTTTGAATGGAAATGAAAGCTGGCTTTCTGTTCTGAGATCCGACGAGACTCCTGGAAGTTACATGCACGTGGAAATACACTGTCGGGGCTTGTAATAAAACAAGACCTTGGCCCCTGTCACTATTTACAGATGTCCTTCAAGGCAATTGTGCTTTTTAAAAAAAAAGTTTGGCCACTTTTATTGGTCTTTCGTTTACTTATTTTCATCCATCTTTGTTCTTTGGCCTGTGTGGGCCTCCCATTGCAGCGGCCTCTCTCGTTGCAGAGCACCGGCTCTGGGCGCATGCGCTCGAGATCTCTGGCTCAGTACTTCGACACATCGGTCCAGCTGCTCCGCAGCACGTGCAGTCCTTCCAAGGCCAGGGATCAAACTGACGCCCCTTGCACTGCAAGCCGGTGTCTTTACCCACTGGACCACCAGGGAAGCCCATACGATGCATATTTGACAGGTCAGATTAAGTGTGGATTTGATTAAGGCTGATACTTGACTAGAGACTGGGGAGAAGTTAAAGCAGTGCTTGGGGAGGGAAAGACATGCCCTGGGGCAGGTAGCTTTTCTGTACTTCCCAGTGTAGCTTCCGCTGCTGCGTTTGACCCCCTTGTGTGTCCTGTGCAGTCTCCTGGGGGCTGGTCTTATAAACGACACACCATCCACTTGCGTGGCCCCACGAGTAGTGGGGCAGCTGCAAGAAGTTCTTTCAGCCTCCTGGTTTGAGCTGCTTTTTCTGGTAACACAGAGTGAATTGCTGAAGGGGCTAGCCGAATGAGCCTCAGAAACCTACATCAGTATGGCAGAGGACCTTTGTGAAAAGTATCCAGAATTGCCTGATACTTCTAACACAAGGCCATGATGGATCTCCGCTATAAGAGAACAAGGTAGTGGAGCGGAGGAGGAGAAGAGACCCTTCTAATATCGCTGACCCCAGCAGAGGTCTTTGGTCTCATGGTCCCCGGTTATCGGCCGCCTGCAAACTCAAAACCTCATAGATGAATATTCTTGGGAAAGGGATCAAAATCCCCTGCCCCCAAACACACACGCACTTTGCGTGCTCACTCACCAACAAGTTTAAAAATAGGAGCCACAGTGTTGCCATGACTCCCTGGCTACTCAGCAGCCTTCCTCTTCCTAGGATGTGATTTTACTTTGGTGCCCGGTGTACCAAGGCTCTGGCTCAGAGCGACCTCTAGCGGCTGGCTCAGTCCTCAGGGAAGCGCTTCCTTCCCAGAAGAGAAACATTCAACCCAACTCCAGAATTCACCCAGCAACTTGTTCTCTAAGTCTGTGAGTCTGTGCCTGTTTGATAAGTAAGTTCATTTGTATCATTTCTCTTTTATATCCCACATATAAGGGGTGTCATACGATCTTTCTCCTTCTCTGTCTGACTTCACTCAGGATAGTTCCTTGGGGGGAAGGGAGAGCTAGACAGTTTGAGATGGTCATATACACACTGCTGTATTTAAAATGATAACCAGCAAGGACCTTCTGTATAGCACAGGGAATTCTGCTCAGTATTATGTGGCCGCCTGGAAGGGAGGGGAATTTGGGGGAGAATGGACACATGTATATGTATGGCTGAGTCCCTTTGCTGTTCACCTGACACTGTCACACCATTGTCAATCAGCTGTAGACCAATACACAATAAAAAGTTTTCAGAAAAATTCACCCAGGCTATACAAGTCGAAGACTTGTGTGTTCTGAACCATTCTCAGCATGTTGGCTGTTTGCAGTCTCTTTCATCAGCATGAGGAGCAAATCGATTGGGGCCCCCATACTCTTTCAGCCTCCTGGTTTGAGCTGCTTTTTCTGGTAACACAGAGTGAATTGCTGAAGGGGCTAGCCGAATGAGCCTCAGAAACCTACATCAGTATGGCAGAGGACCTTTGTGAAAAGTATCCAGAATTGCCTGATACTTCTAACACAAGGCCATGATGGATCTCCGCTATAAGAGAACAAGGTAGTGGAGCGGAGGAGGAGAAGAGACCCTTCTAATATCGCTGACCCCAGCAGAGGTCTTTGGTCTCATGGTCCCCGGTTATCGGCCGCCTGCAAACTCAAAACCTCATAGATGAATATTCTTGGGAAAGGGATCAAAATCCCCTGCCCCCAAACACACACGCACTTTGCGTGCTCACTCACCAACAAGTTTAAAAATAGGAGCCACAGTGTTGCCATGACTCCCTGGCTACTCAGCAGCCTTCCTCTTCCTAGGATGTGATTTTACTTTG
Source organism: Tragulus kanchil (assembly GCA_022376925.1). NCBI lineage: Eukaryota > Metazoa > Chordata > Mammalia > Artiodactyla > Tragulidae > Tragulus > Tragulus kanchil. The sequence goes on from JAIOJX010000004.1 coordinate 275,281,737, forward strand.
GTGCCCGGTGTACCAAGGCTCTGGCTCAGAGCGACCTCTAGCGGCTGGCTCAGTCCTCAGGGAAGCGCTTCCTTCCCAGAAGAGAAACATTCAACCCAACTCCAGAATTCACCCAGCAACTTGTTCTCTAAGTCTGTGAGTCTGTGCCTGTTTGATAAGTAAGTTCATTTGTATCATTTCTCTTTTATATCCCACATATAAGGGGTGTCATACGATCTTTCTCCTTCTCTGTCTGACTTCACTCAGGATAGTTCCTTGGGGGGAAGGGAGAGCTAGACAGTTTGAGATGGTCATATACACACTGCTGTATTTAAAATGATAACCAGCAAGGACCTTCTGTATAGCACAGGGAATTCTGCTCAGTATTATGTGGCCGCCTGGAAGGGAGGGGAATTTGGGGGAGAATGGACACATGTATATGTATGGCTGAGTCCCTTTGCTGTTCACCTGACACTGTCACACCATTGTCAATCAGCTGTAGACCAATACACAATAAAAAGTTTTCAGAAAAATTCACCCAGGCTATACAAGTCGAAGACTTGTGTGTTCTGAACCATTCTCAGCATGTTGGCTGTTTGCAGTCTCTTTCATCAGCATGAGGAGCAAATCGATTGGTGCCTCCTTGTGTGCTCAGATCCGTGGGGACTGGACCAGAAGCTGGGGGAATGCGCTCTGAACCCTACAGACACTTCCTGAGAGCTGGGGCGGGGCAGCTGGGGTAGAGGTAGTAACGGAGAGAGGTAATGCGTGTAAACTGTTTGCTGTGACCATCAAAAGTTAACCTTTGGGCTTCCCTGGTGGTCCAGTGGGTAAAGACACCGCCTTGCAGTGCAGGGGGCGCTGGTTCGATCCCTGGCCTGGGAAGATCCCATGTACCGTGGAGCAGCTGGACTGATGTGTCCAACTACCAAGCCAGGGCTCTGGAGCGCACGCACCCAGAGCCGGTGCTCTACAGCAATGGAGGCTGCTGGGATGGGAGGCTCACACAGGCCAAAGAACAAAGATGGATGAAAACAGATAAATGAAAGACCAATAGTGGCCAAAAAAAAAAAAAAGTTAACCTTTTCCCTTTCTGAACAAAGGAGATTTCTCAAACGTACCACCTGACGCTGCCTCCCCCGCCGTGGGGACTCCTGGTGTGCTGGCTTGCCACCATGCTCTCATCAGTTCCCTGTGTTTGGAGTCCCCCACGGCAGAGTTTTTCAGTCCTGATTATGTCTTAGAATTTCCCTGGAAAGTTTAAGAATCTGTACAGATCCCAGCATCCCCCATTGCCAAATCCTGATTTCGGTGGTCAGGAATGCGTAAGGGCCTGGGAATGTGTGCTGCCTCGCTTCAGTCGTGTCTGACTCTTTGCGACCCTACAGATTGTTGCCAGCCAGGCTTCTTTGTCCGTGGGATTTCCCAGGCAAGAACACTGGAGTACATTACCATGCCCTCCTTCAAGATCTTCCCAACCCAGGGACTCAACTCTCATCTCTTAGGTTTCCTGCATTGGCAGGTGGGTTCTTTACCACTAGCACCACATGGGAAGCCCAAGGGCCTGGGAATGGATAGATATGAAAAGCGCCCATGTTCATTCTCCGAAGCAACCAGGATTGCAAGTCACTGTTCTTAATTCAGTGGCCCTTTTTATAGCTCCAAGAATCAGAACACTTCCCAGCTGGCACAGTGGTAAAAGAATCCTCCTGCCAATGCAGGAGACGTGGGTTCAACCCTTGGGTTGGGAAGATCCCCTGGAGGAGGACATGGCAGCCTACACCAGTAACTTTGCCTGGAGAATTCTGTGGACAGAGGAGCCTGGCGGGCTGCAGTCTGTGGGGTCACAAAGAGTCAGACATGCCTGAGGGCACATGAGAGAGAATGACCAAAATAGGGTAAAAGGCAATGCTCACTTTTGCACAGATTTGGATTAAATGCTAATAGGAGAGCTGTTTGCTTTGATTCTCTTCCGGTGACCAGTCTAAAACTTTCAGTCCCTGTGAGTGCTATGAAATTTCAAGTCCATAAATGTAGATTCAGAAAGGGTACATGCAGGACATACAGACAGAGTCCATAGAGGGCACATGCCTTGGTGGTGGTTGTGATTTCCTTATGCCATTTTAGGTCGTCAGCATTCTTTGTGTCTGTTTTATGCACAAAAAATGAGTCTCCATTAGGAAAGCTGACAGCATAAGCATCAAAGCTGAGCCGACTTTAAGTGGCTTTTCAATTCCCCTCTACTTAGATGCCCAGCGCAAAAGACACAGAACTTTAAAGCTTCAAATTTGATGTCTGCGGACCTTGATGAGAAATGGAGGTTTTGCTAAATGTTGGAGCACATAAGTGATTTTCAAATGAAAGTTATTAGCACTAGAGAATGATGTTCTTTGTATTACTATGCTGTTATTACCTTTAATGGAATTGCTCCCTAAAGTGTTAAGAGAATGAAGGGAAAAACCATTTAGAATGAGGAAGACACAGGGAGAGAGATAGGATAAGAAAAAAATGGAGGGCTGTCTTCATCTTACTGCTCTCCGCCCGCCTCTGGAGGCCAGGGGGGCTCTCCTTCCAGACAGCGCATTGAGTTGGGCTTGAGGATGTTTTGGTGGAGGGTTTTCAAGTGGTTTTACCTGGCTGCTGGGGGCAAGCAAGAAAGCTAGGTCAAGACACAGCTTTGGCATTGTATTAAGGAGGACAGAATTTTTCAGAAGAGGATGATGCCATCCATCTTATTAAAGAGTCTGTGTGACTGAAGAAAGTCTGTTTGTCTAGAGAAGAAGAAGGAGAGAAAGAAACGCTGCTTTATGATTGTCAAGGCTCTTGTGATTTGTGACTGAGAGCCGTGACGGCCTCCAGACACGCTTACCATGTAGGTCATGACCAGGTGACAGGGATCCCTGGCCTTGACCCCCGTCTTCCACCCACCCGGCCACCTTTCCCACGTTTATCACAAAGGTGCCTGGCTGAATACGTGGCATTTTGCAGGGGACCCTTAAGGCCATCGGACTTGGGCTTTGTTGAATGAAAGGGAGGGAATGAATGCAGAACACCTGTGCTCCCCCAGACTCCAGGTTTCAGACGTGGGCTTTTATGTAGAGGCTTCTGGTGTCTCTGTGCCAACCGAGAGCCTAACAGGAGGGAGGAACTAATCACTATTAAGAAGCATTTATTAATTGCCACACAACACGGGTACCTCTTTTGAGCTCGACCAGGCATATTTTAATATCATGTTCCAATCCTCAAGGTTGGATTGAGAATGGGCCATTCATTTCCCGGCAAGTTAAATTTTTTTAGTTTTGTATTTTTGGAAAGCTGACAGCATAAGCATCAAAGCTGAGCCGACTTTAAGTGGCTTTTCAATTCCCCTCTACTTAGATGCCCAGCGCAAAAGACACAGAACTTTAAAGCTTCAAATTTGATGTCTGCGGACCTTGATGAGAAATGGAGGTTTTGCTAAATGTTGGAGCACATAAGTGATTTTCAAATGAAAGTTATTAGCACTAGAGAATGATGTTCTTTGTATTACTATGCTGTTATTACCTTTAATGGAATTGCTCCCTAAAGTGTTAAGAGAATGAAGGGAAAAACCATTTAGAATGAGGAAGACACAGGGAGAGAGATAGGATAAGAAAAAAATGGAGGGCTGTCTTCATCTTACTGCTCTCCGCCCGCCTCTGGAGGCCAGGGGGGCTCTCCTTCCAGACAGCGCATTGAGTTGGGCTTGAGGATGTTTTGGTGGAGGGTTTTCAAGTGGTTTTACCTGGCTGCTGGGGGCAAGCAAGAAAGCTAGGTCAAGACACAGCTTTGGCATTGTATTAAGGAGGACAGAATTTTTCAGAAGAGGATGATGCCATCCATCTTATTAAAGAGTCTGTGTGACTGAAGAAAGTCTGTTTGTCTAGAGAAGAAGAAGGAGAGAAAGAAACGCTGCTTTATGATTGTCAAGGCTCTTGTGATTTGTGACTGAGAGCCGTGACGGCCTCCAGACACGCTTACCATGTAGGTCATGACCAGGTGACAGGGATCCCTGGCCTTGACCCCCGTCTTCCACCCACCCGGCCACCTTTCCCACGTTTATCACAAAGGTGCCTGGCTGAATACGTGGCATTTTGCAGGGGACCCTTAAGGCCATCGGACTTGGGCTTTGTTGAATGAAAGGGAGGGAATGAATGCAGAACACCTGTGCTCCCCCAGACTCCAGGTTTCAGACGTGGGCTTTTATGTAGAGGCTTCTGGTGTCTCTGTGCCAACCGAGAGCCTAACAGGAGGGAGGAACTAATCACTATTAAGAAGCATTTATTAATTGCCACACAACACGGGTACCTCTTTTGAGCTCGACCAGGCATATTTTAATATCATGTTCCAATCCTCAAGGTTGGATTGAGAATGCCTCATGCCGGCAGTTAAATCTTTATTGTGCATTTGCCCAATGACTGGTGCTGTAAGTAGGATTATGTGTTTAGCTATTTGTTTCTAAGTATTTAGAGTTCTGTTTTCCCCTAGATTTCATGGCAGGGATGCACAAGACAAGGTTGGGCTCTTCCCTGGAGGTGAACGGCTGATAAAGGGAGGCCTAGCCACTGTCCTCCATGGCAAACCCCACCCAGCGAGGCATCGTGACTCTTCATGGTTGAGGAACTTATCTATGAAATAGAGCAGACTCATAGACATAGAGAACAGACCTGTGGTTGCCAAGGGGCAGGGAGAAATTGAGAGTCTGGGAGTAGCAGATGCAAACTATTATATATAGCATAGATAAACAGCGAGACCCCACTGGATAGGATGTGTGCTGAGTCTCTTCAGTCATGCCCCAGCTCTGTGTGACCCCATGGACTGTAGTCCACCAGACTCCTGTCCATGAGATTATCCAGGCAAGAATACTGGAGTGGTTTGCCAGGCCCTTCTCCAGGGAGTCTTCCCTACCTAGGGATGGAGGACATGTCTTTTATGTCTCCTGCATTGGCAGGTGGGTTTTTTGTCTTTTTTTTTTTTTTTTTTTACCACTAGCGTCACTTGGGAAGCCTCACTGTATAGCATAAGGAACAATATTCAATATTCTATGATGAACCAGAATGGAAAAGAACATGAAAAAGCTTAAATATGGATAACTGAATCCCTTTATATCAGAAACAGACACAACCTGTGAATCAACTGTGCTTCCATAAAATACATTTAGAAAATAATAAATCGGAGAATTAAAAAACTGGGTGACCTGAAAATACCACATGCTCTGCTGGAGGAGCCGAAGGCATATCTGAGAGATGAGTGGTCGCCCAGTGCTGCTGCTTCCTCTTTTCTGTGAGAGAGGATTGTTCCTGTGTCTTGGTGTCAGGAAACGGGATGTGCTTCTTTTCCACTGAAAAGGTTAACTTGGAAAGTAGGAAGAAGCGAGTGCAGCCTTGATCCCTCAACTTTGTGTCCCTTGGTGGGCAGGAAAACGGATGTGCTTCTTTTCCCACTTTTTAATCATGTTCCAATCCTCAAGGTTGGATTGAGAATGCCTCATGCCGGCAGTTAAATCTTTATTGTGCATTTGCCCAATGACTGGTGCTGTAAGTAGGATTATGTGTTTAGCTATTTGTTTCTAAGTATTTAGAGTTCTGTTTTCCCTAGATTTCATGGCAGGGATGCACAAGACAAGGTTGGGCTCTTCCCTGGAGGTGAACGGCTGATAAAGGGAGGCCTAGCCACTGTCCTCCATGGCAAACCCCACCCAGCGAGGCATCGTGACTCTTCATGGTTGAGGAACTTATCTATGAAATAGAGCAGACTCATAGACATAGAGAACAGACCTGTGGTTGCCAAGGGGCAGGGAGAAATTGAGAGTCTGGGAGTAGCAGATGCAAACTATTATATATAGCATAGATAAACAGCGAGACCCCACTGGATAGGATGTGTGCTGAGTCTCTTCAGTCATGCCCCAGCTCTGTGTGACCCCATGGACTGTAGTCCACCAGACTCCTGTCCATGAGATTATCCAGGCAAGAATACTGGAGTGGTTTGCCAGGCCCTTCTTCAGGGAGTCTTCCCTACCTAGGGATGGAGGACATGTCTTTTATGTCTCCTGCATTGGCAGGTGGGTTTTTTGTCTTTTTTTTTTTTTTTTTTACCACTAGCGTCACTTGGGAAGCCTCACTGTATAGCATAAGGAACAATATTCAATATTCTATGATGAACCAGAATGGAAAAGAACATGAAAAAGCTTAAATATGGATAACTGAATCCCTTTATATCAGAAACAGACACAACCTGTGAATCAACTGTGCTTCCATAAAATACATTTAGAAAATAATAAATCGGAGAATTAAAAAACTGGGTGACCTGAAAATACCACATGCTCTGCTGGAGGAGCCGAAGGCATATCTGAGAGATGAGTGGTCGCCCAGTGCTGCTGCTTCCTCTTTTCTGTGAGAGAGGATTGTTCCTGTGTCTTGGTGTCAGGAAAACGGGGATGTGCTTCTTTTCCACTGAAAAGGTTAACTTGGAAAGTAGGAAGAAGCGAGTGCAGCCTTGATCCAGGCCTCGAAATCTGTTGGGTCCCGTGTAAAGGGCACACAGGCTGAGTCTGTCAGCCCTGGCAGTGACACGTGCTTCAAATGGTGACGCGTGCTCCTCCAGGCTTTTTTTTCTTCCTGTCTTCCATTCCTTCTGAGCCTGGGAAAGGATCCTGCTTTCTGCACACTCAGTTGTACCAGCTGTCGAATCTGTCACTCTGGTTATTAGTAAGCAGCAGGGCAATATGTCTGTAAAAAAAGAAATTGACAGGAGATGCAATGAAGGAACAGGACATTTCTGAGGGAAAAAGACATTTCAGAAGGAAAAGAGACTGGGGCATGGTCTTGTAATGCCTGGGTGCTGAGAGCCTGATCACTGAGGAAAGCTCGCCGTTGCTCCAGGCTGCATTGGCCCATCTTGATGCAGTCGTGGAGGAGCCTTATTACAGGGGGGCAGCCTGTTCAATGCAGCAGGATCATACCTTTGTGATGTCAGTTCAGGGGGGTGTGCTCCTGAGAAGGGGATATGTTCAAAGTTCCTCATACATGTTCTGCTTCCCTGTACAAAGAAGAAAGAGCCAAGGCCTGACTGGAAAGACAGCAGTCCTAGGAAGCCTCCTCCAGGACTTTGAGGTCTGGGGGCTGCCCTGGATGGTGGAAACCCCATCTGTGTGTTTTGTGGGCTGGAGACGTAACCATGGAAGACCTTAAAGCTTAAGCAGTGGCTAAAGCAGTGTTTCTCAAATCAAGCTGGCATGAGGAAAATGCTACGACCATGACTTAGTGAAGGAGACAGTACATTTCAGTGGGCTGCAAATAATGAAGAATTGGATATTGAGAGCAGAAAGCTAAATTTTCCACAAGCCTCATGCTTCCTTTTATCCTCATGCTGGAATCAACTGTGCTTCCATAAAATACATTTAGAAAATAATAAATCGGAGAATTAAAAACTGGGTGACCTGAAAATACCACATGCTCTGCTGGAGGAGCGAAGGCATATCTGAGAGATGAGTGGTCGCCCAGTGCTGCTGCTTCCTCTTTTCTGTGAGAGAGGATTGTTCCTGTGTCTTGGTGTCAGGAAAACGGGGATGTGCTTCTTTTCCACTGAAAAGGTTAACTTGGAAAGTAGGAAGAAGCGAGTGCAGCCTTGATCCAGGCCTCGAAATCTGTTGGGTCCCGTGTAAAGGGCACACAGGCTGAGTCTGTCAGCCCTGGCAGTGACACGTGCTTCAAATGGTGACGCGTGCTCCTCCAGGCTTTTTTTTCTTCCTGTCTTCCATTCCTTCTGAGCCTGGGAAAGGATCCTGCTTTCTGCACACTCAGTTGTACCAGCTGTCGAATCTGTCACTCTGGTTATTAGTAAGCAGCAGGGCAATATGTCTGTAAAAAAAGAAATTGACAGGAGATGCAATGAAGGAACAGGACATTTCTGAGGGAAAAAGACATTTCAGAAGGAAAAGAGACTGGGGCATGGTCTTGTAATGCCTGGGTGCTGAGAGCCTGATCACTGAGGAAAGCTCGCCGTTGCTCCAGGCTGCATTGGCCCATCTTGATGCAGTCGTGGAGGAGCCTTATTACAGGGGGGCAGCCTGTTCAATGCAGCAGGATCATACCTTTGTGATGTCAGTTCAGGGGGGTGTGCTCCTGAGAAGGGGATATGTTCAAAGTTCCTCATACATGTTCTGCTTCCCTGTACAAAGAAGAAAGAGCCAAGGCCTGACTGGAAAGACAGCAGTCCTAGGAAGCCTCCTCCAGGACTTTGAGGTCTGGGGGCTGCCCTGGATGGTGGAAACCCCATCTGTGTGTTTTGTGGGCTGGAGACGTAACCATGGAAGACCTTAAAGCTTAAGCAGTGGCTAAAGCAGTGTTTCTCAAATCAAGCTGGCATGAGGAAAATGCTACGACCATGACTTAGTGAAGGAGACAGTACATTTCAGTGGGCTGCAAATAATGAAGAATTGGATATTGAGAGCAGAAAGCTAAATTTTCCACAAGCCTCTCATGGCTTCCTTTTATCCTCTGGATGAGATGCATATTTCTCAGCCAGGCATCAAAGACCTCGAGTAACTGTATCTTAACTTTAAAAAAGAAAAGATCCTTAAGCAGTTATTTATTTGGGTGCATCGACCACATACATTTTAGTTGTGGCCTGTAGAATCTTCATTGTAGCATACAGCCTTCTCTCTAGATGTGGCACATGGTCTTAGTTGCTTTGTGTCACGTGGGATCTTAGTTCCCTGAGCAGGAATCAAGCCCATGTCCCCTGTATTGGAAGGTGGATTCTTAACCACTGGGCCATCAGAGAAATCCCTGGGCCTGGCCTTTGATCCACTGGGCCATCAGAGAAATCCCTGGGCCTGGCCTTTGTAATTTGGCTTATCTTATCCAGCAGCCTCCCTCTTCTGGCTCCCCACTTGGCCCCAACATACCCTGCTGATGATCTAGCAACATCCAATGACATGCCCAGCCATTCTCTAAATGCGACAGTTTTTTTTTTTTTTTTTTTTTAACTGCTCCCTACATCTACATGGGTTGTGTCTCTAGTATTCCTCTTTCGATTTCCCTGGTGGATACGTAGTCTAACTCGGGTCACCTCCTCCAGGAAGTCTTCTTTCCAATTCCAGGCAGAATTAGTCATCACTCTCTTTGTGGTCCCACAGCTCTGTGTTCACACGGCTATGATCCACTCTTTTTTTTTAAAACTCGTGTGTCAGTTCAGGGGTGTGCTCCTGAGAAGGGATATGTTCAAAGTTCCTCATACATGTTCTGCTTCCTGTACAAAGAAGAAAGAGCCAAGGCCTGACTGGAAAGACAGCAGTCCTAGGAAGCCTCCTCCAGGACTTTGAGGTCTGGGGGCTGCCCTGGATGGTGGAAACCCCATCTGTGTGTTTTGTGGGCTGGAGACGTAACCATGGAAGACCTTAAAGCTTAAGCAGTGGCTAAAGCAGTGTTTCTCAAATCAAGCTGGCATGAGGAAAATGCTACGACCATGACTTAGTGAAGGAGACAGTACATTTCAGTGGGCTGCAAATAATGAAGAATTGGATATTGAGAGCAGAAAGCTAAATTTTCCACAAGCCTCTCATGGCTTCCTTTTATCCTCTGGATGAGATGCATATTTCTCAGCCAGGCATCAAAGACCTCGAGTAACTGTATCTTAACTTTAAAAAAGAAAAGATCCTTAAGCAGTTATTTATTTGGGTGCATCGACCACATACATTTTAGTTGTGGCCTGTAGAATCTTCATTGTAGCATACAGCCTTCTCTCTAGATGTGGCACATGGTCTTAGTTGCTTTGTGTCACGTGGGATCTTAGTTCCCTGAGCAGGAATCAAGCCCATGTCCCCTGTATTGGAAGGTGGATTCTTAACCACTGGGCCATCAGAGAAATCCCTGGGCCTGGCCTTTGATCCACTGGGCCATCAGAGAAATCCCTGGGCCTGGCCTTTGTAATTTGGCTTATCTTATCCAGCAGCCTCCCTCTTCTGGCTCCCCACTTGGCCCCAACATACCCTGCTGATGATCTAGCAACATCCAATGACATGCCCAGCCATTCTCTAAATGCGACAGTTTTTTTTTTTTTTTTTTTTTAACTGCTCCCTACATCTACATGGGTTGTGTCTCTAGTATTCCTCTTTCGATTTCCCTGGTGGATACGTAGTCTAACTCGGGTCACCTCCTCCAGGAAGTCTTCTTTCCAATTCCAGGCAGAATTAGTCATCACTCTCTTTGTGGTCCCACAGCTCTGTGTTCACACGGCTATGATCACACTTAGGTGTGCGGGCGGTTCAGATGAAAAGTAGATCTGTGAGTGCCAGAGGCTGGGACTGTCTCATTCATTTTTGCCCCCACCCCAGGACTCAATGTGTAGAAGACTCACACATTTTTTTGTTGTTGTGAAAGGAGAATGTGATTGAATCAATAAAAATGAAAGGTGGGGCTCATGCCTATGGAGGGAAAAAGTGATTATTCTTTTTAAAAATTCAATATGCTATCCGTCATGTGTGAAGGTGATTTTTCTGATTCATTGGCAGTAAAATATAGGCTTTGGATGAGTTTTCAACGCCAGCTTTATGTGCAGAGCACTCACATGGCCTTCTACCTTCTAATCAGTAAGGTGGACGCACAAATGAGTCCTCACTGCCCTTCCTTTTATATAATAGTCGGACTTTGTCATTCTTGCACGACTCCCTAGAGTTGTCCTTCTTTCCTCTCTGTTTCCACAGCCTCTGTCCTCAGTGACTTGTGCCCAGATTCCCATAGCAAGGTGTTCTGGGTCCTCTTTCACTAAGATCATCTTTACCCACCATCAGGTTTTCAGGTCATTTTGCTCACATGATGAATGATGGATGGGGACTTTGTTTAGACAAACAGAAACTTTAAGCACAACAGTCATGCTCCCCAGATAGCAAATTTCTGCTCTCAAATTACTTTCCCAAAGGGACCTCATTTCTAGGCCTGCCCCTCTCTTGCTTGTCCAGCGATGCCACCTCTCGAATGGAAGGGGCACTGGGCCGAGAACACGCTTCTGTTCCCAGAGTTGCTGTCTGTGAGCCATGTTATGAGTCCTTTTATCTTTTCAGACTTGGGTTTCCTCATCTGTAAGATAATGTCTTGGGGAGATGCTGGCCTGGAAAGAATTTGGGGAAAGATGAGCCCTGTGTTCTTAGGCTCTTGGATTTTTTGATTTTATGAGGTATGGAGCATCTTTGTTTCCTTCCAACCCTGTGATCAAAGCTAGAATAGGTTTTGAATCCAGAACTCTAGTATTCCTCTTCGATTTCCTGGTGGATACGTAGTCTAACTCGGGTCACCTCCTCCAGGAAGTCTTCTTTCCAATTCCAGGCAGAATTAGTCATCACTCTCTTTGTGGTCCCACAGCTCTGTGTTCACACGGCTATGATCACACTTAGGTGTGCGGGCGGTTCAGATGAAAAGTAGATCTGTGAGTGCCAGAGGCTGGGACTGTCTCATTCATTTTTGCCCCCACCCCAGGACTCAATGTGTAGAAGACTCACACATTTTTTTGTTGTTGTGAAAGGAGAATGTGATTGAATCAATAAAAATGAAAGGTGGGGCTCATGCCTATGGAGGGAAAAAGTGATTATTCTTTTTAAAAATTCAATATGCTATCCGTCATGTGTGAAGGTGATTTTTCTGATTCATTGGCAGTAAAATATAGGCTTTGGATGAGTTTTCAACGCCAGCTTTATGTGCAGAGCACTCACATGGCCTTCTACCTTCTAATCAGTAAGGTGGACGCACAAATGAGTCCTCACTGCCCTTCCTTTTATATAATAGTCGGACTTTGTCATTCTTGCACGACTCCCTAGAGTTGTCCTTCTTTCCTCTCTGTTTCCACAGCCTCTGTCCTCAGTGACTTGTGCCCAGATTCCCATAGCAAGGTGTTCTGGGTCCTCTTTCACTAAGATCATCTTTACCCACCATCAGGTTTTCAGGTCATTTTGCTCACATGATGAATGATGGATGGGGACTTTGTTTAGACAAACAGAAACTTTAAGCACAACAGTCATGCTCCCCAGATAGCAAATTTCTGCTCTCAAATTACTTTCCCAAAGGGACCTCATTTCTAGGCCTGCCCCTCTCTTGCTTGTCCAGCGATGCCACCTCTCGAATGGAAGGGGCACTGGGCCGAGAACACGCTTCTGTTCCCAGAGTTGCTGTCTGTGAGCCATGTTATGAGTCCTTTTATCTTTTCAGACTTGGGTTTCCTCATCTGTAAGATAATGTCTTGGGGAGATGCTGGCCTGGAAAGAATTTGGGGAAAGATGAGCCCTGTGTTCTTAGGCTCTTGGATTTTTTGATTTTATGAGGTATGGAGCATCTTTGTTTCCTTCCAACCCTGTGATCAAAGCTAGAATAGGTTTTGAATCCAGAACTGCAGGCTCTTAACACACATTGTGCGGTAGCTGACCGAGCACCAGGAGAGAAACGGAGGCAGGGCTGAGTGTGAAGCCTGCCTTTTGCACGTGTATACACACCAGGACCTGTCCTTTCTCAGAGGACATTTAGTTTTCCATTCAGCTAAGCTTTTGATTCACTCGATAAAGAAAAATAAATGGGCCAGATTTGATTTTCTTGGATTGAAAAGATTTATTTTGTATTCTTCCAGCCTCAGCAAACAGTAGCCTGCAGTTATTCACAGTATAGTTACCCAGTTCTGGGCTGTCTGTACTCCTTGATTCTGCTTTTCTCCGCTCAGGCCGAATTTCAGGTGGAGCATTTTCTTTTTAAGAAACGTCACCCGAAGGTGAACAGGGTGGAAGTCAGGACTCGAACCTCAAACTGCTTCTTGTTGACTTTTCTTTTTGATAGGTGGCTCAGACAGTAAAGAATCTGCCTGCTGTGTGGGAGACCCGGCTTCAATTGCTAGGTCAGAAAGATCCCCTGGAGAAGGGAATGGCAGCCCACTCCAGTATTCTTGCCTGGAAATTCCATGGACAGAGGAGTCTGGCAGGCTACAGTCAGTCCATGGGGTCACAAAGTGTCGGACATGACTAAGTGACTAACACAACACTAGTAATGAACTGGAACTTCCCTGGTGGCTCAGATGATAAAGAATCTGACTGCAGTACAGGAGACCTGAGTTCAGTCCCTGGGTTGGGAAGATCCCTGGAGGAGGGAATGACAACCCACTCCTGTATTCTTGCCTTTGAGAATTCCATGACAGAAGAGCCTGACTGGCTACAGTCCATGGGGTCACAAAAAATCAGACATGACTGAAGAACTAACACTAGTAATAAACTATTCAGTGTGCCCAAGGTTGGATTCTCATGGTATTAATACAATCCCTTCAACCTTGCCCTCCACTACTTCTCTTCATCTCAGAGAAATGGCAGGGTTGTCTTTCCCATCGCATTGTTAGAAATTTGCAAGTCATCTTTGATTCTTTTTTCTCTCCTCAAATGCTTCATCTAATCAATTTTCTAATTTTACTGGTTCTATAGCAAAATATATTTCAAATGTGTCCATTTCTTCCCATTTTTCCTGGAGTCCTAGTTAAATCAGGGCTTTCCCCAGTGGCTCAGCAGTAAAGCATCTGCCTGCATTGTAGAACACCAAGGAGACCTGGGTTTGATCCCTGGGTTGGGGAGATCCCCTGAAAGAGGAAATGGCAACCCACTCCAATATTCTTGCCTGGGAAGTTCTATGGACAGAGGAGCCTGGGGCCTACAGTCCACGGGGTCGCAAAGAGTCAGACACAACTGAGACACTAAGCATGCACACCTAGTTATATTAGACACACACTTACATGTATGTGATTATTTAATGTTAGTGCCTTTCTCTGACTAGACTGTTAGCTCCATGTTGGCAGCAATATGTCTGTTCCACTCAACATGGTGTTTTAATGCTTGGCGCTTTCATTGGCCCAGAGTGGGCACTTCTTATATATTTGAAAATGAGTTAATTAACTTAAACTAATTGGAAAAGTAAGCATTGTATTATCCATGGAATTGATTTCCTCCAGGCCTCTGGATTATTTAAGACTTTGTTTCAGGTTCCATTCTTAGAGTCTTTATGTTTTTTAGCAGATAAGGCTGTGTTTGTGCACAGAGTTGTAGCCGATGTGAAAGACAACACAACAAAACAAAAAACATGTGCTTATTATTTTATGAATTTGATTTTAGTTGAAGAAGTAAAGGCTGCCTACCTGGAATTGAGTAAAAATGCAAGACAGAATGTGACTTAAGTGCCTCAGATGGGTACTACCATTCATATACTACAGTCACAGAGTATTAACTATACAGGCTGAAGTCACAGCTTAGAAGCATTGTGGAAGAACTGGAGGCAGGGGAACTTGACCTAGACTTTGAAGCCTATAGAATGTAGAGGTCAAGGGAAGGTGACATTTCTCCAAGTGGGAATGATAGCATGAACAAAGATTTAGACTTGACAGTGAACTTTCATGTGAGGGCTATCTTGGGATCAAGTTCATCTGAATGGAACTGTAGACAAGAAATGGGAAATAAACATGAGGTTACTGTGGAACAGAGTTGTTTTTTGGAAAGGCTAGAATGGAAAGGTACTGTTTTGGGAGTTGGCATCTAATGATGTGACCTTAATCAAGTCACTTAGTCTGTTCAAATCTCATTTTAAAAATAGCATGGTAAGGAGCATGCATCAATAAAAAGTAGGATTGCATCAACTTTTAGCTAACACATGTTATGTTTCTATAAAGGAGCTGAAGTAGACACAACTGAGGTATCTTTCTGTTTTAGGATCCTCTTTCTATGATTTAGTCTGTTTGGTCTTTGAATCCTTGCTTTGGCCTGAAGGAGTATGACTGATAACCAGTAGGTTATGGAAAACCCTGAAAACTAGATTATCCTGGGAGGTTACTGAAAAGAGACTTGATGAAATGGTTATGTTGAGAAGATTCATCCGAAACCACTGCATGGAAGGAGGGCAGGGGAAGTGCCCCAAGGAGGAGCTAGGTCAGACCTTCTCCACACGCACTGTGACAAAAGCCAGGATGTTGGGCACTTCTTATATATTTGAAAATGAGTTAATTAACTTAAACTAATTGGAAAAGTAAGCATTGTATTATCCATGGAATTGATTTCCTCCAGGCCTCTGGATTATTTAAGACTTTGTTTCAGGTTCCATTCTTAGAGTCTTTATGTTTTTTAGCAGATAAGGCTGTGTTTGTGCACAGAGTTGTAGCCGATGTGAAAGACAACACAACAAAACAAAAAACATGTGCTTATTATTTTATGAATTTGATTTTAGTTGAAGAAGTAAAGGCTGCCTACCTGGAATTGAGTAAAAATGCAAGACAGAATGTGACTTAAGTGCCTCAGATGGGTACTACCATTCATATACTACAGTCACAGAGTATTAACTATACAGGCTGAAGTCACAGCTTAGAAGCATTGTGGAAGAACTGGAGGCAGGGGAACTTGACCTAGACTTTGAAGCCTATAGAATGTAGAGGTCAAGGGAAGGTGACATTTCTCCAAGTGGGAATGATAGCATGAACAAAGATTTAGACTTGACAGTGAACTTTCATGTGAGGGCTATCTTGGGATCAAGTTCATCTGAATGGAACTGTAGACAAGAAATGGGAAATAAACATGAGGTTACTGTGGAACAGAGTTGTTTTTTGGAAAGGCTAGAATGGAAAGGTACTGTTTTGGGAGTTGGCATCTAATGATGTGACCTTAATCAAGTCACTTAGTCTGTTCAAATCTCATTTTAAAAATAGCATGGTAAGGAGCATGCATCAATAAAAAGTAGGATTGCATCAACTTTTAGCTAACACATGTTATGTTTCTATAAAGGAGCTGAAGTAGACACAACTGAGGTATCTTTCTGTTTTAGGATCCTCTTTCTATGATTTAGTCTGTTTGGTCTTTGAATCCTTGCTTTGGCCTGAAGGAGTATGACTGATAACCAGTAGGTTATGGAAAACCCTGAAAACTAGATTATCCTGGGAGGTTACTGAAAAGAGACTTGATGAAATGGTTATGTTGAGAAGATTCATCCGAAACCACTGCATGGAAGGAGGGCAGGGGAAGTGCCCCAAGGAGGGAGCTAGGTCAGACCTTCTCCACACGCACTGTGACAAAAGCCAGGATGTTGGTAGCCTCAGAGATCACAAGAGAATTTCGAAGAACACAACTTGTAGGATCTGGTGGGGCCTCCCATAGAGCTGATACAGGAGATGAAATAGTCAAAGCTGGCTTTTAAGTTTGAGATTGAACGGCTGGCTGGTGATGAATCAATGGAAATGGAAAAGTTGAAGCAGAAACATGTTTCTCATAGAAAACATGTTAAATTCAGAGCCTAGGGCAGGACATGTCAGTGTGGATGTCTTTAGAGCTTCCAACTAATAGAGTCTGTAATGTGAGGTTACAGATTTGAAATTCATCAGCATCGTGTTGATACAACTGTCAGTGGCCAGCTGAGGGAAGATCTGCTCTCTCAGGAGAAGAGCATGTATGGAAAAGTAAAGTGAGACTCGGCTGAGCCTTGAGCACCCTGGACGGCTGGAGGGACGAGGAGGCAGGGTATAACACAGCGAATGTCACAGGCCAGTGGAGACGGGGAGGGAGAAGTGGTGTGGTCTGCTGGGGACAGGGTCAAAAGACTTTAAAGAAAGCAAGAAGGGGATGTGCTATCAAATGTGGTAGAGAAGCTGGGCATGTGTGGTCTGTACGTAGCTTTTATTTATATTTTTACAGTGTTAGCTCTCATATACCAGGGACTGGTTGTTGGCTTTTGATTATTACTCAACAGTTGCCTTTTGTTGTTGTTGTTGTTGGCTACACCAGAAAGTCTGAAATCTTCATTCCCTAACCAGGGATTGAGCCCAATACCCTGTGCATTGGAAGAGTGGAGTCTTAAGCACTGGACCTCCAGGAAAGTCCCCCCTAATTTCTGCAGAAGGGCAATCTGAGCAGCTGAGATGGTGGAGCCAAAGGACTCAGATCATTTTATTATTTTTTAAACAGCCTAGGAAAAGAATTAAAAGGAAGGGAAAGATTAAGCATTTTCTCTTCATTACCAGGTATAAAAAATGTGGGTGGGCAAGGAGCTGAATACTCACTGTTGGTAAAATAAAATTTGAGTCTTCTGTATGATATGGAAATCCAGAAGCTTTATCATCAATAAAGCCCTGCTCTATTGATAATAAACACCTGAGAATTACCTGGTGGTCCAGTGGTTAAGACACCTTGCTTCCACTGTTGGGGACATGTGTTTGAGTCTTGGTAAGGGAACTAAGATCCCACATGGCAAAAAATTAAAAAACAGAATTTTTTTAGAGAATAGAGAACTATATTTAGAAAGTGTGAGCATTAAGGATTACATTTTCTTTTCCTCATTTTTCCCCAAGAGGCACAGGTTTCTTTGCCTCCAATTTTGTGAGATGAAATCTGGACAGGGGGTTGTCCCTAAATCTTCCCTCTCCTGGGCTCCCAGCACCGATTTGTCTGAAGGGCAGGGATGCCACATTTATGAAGAATGCTGGGGAAGGACCTGGAAATGCTAGGTGAAAGCAGGAATGAAATTGTCTTAGTGTCTCAGTTTGAAGTGTTCTACTGAGGTCGGAGTGGGAATCATCTTGAAAGAAAAAAAATGTGTGTATTTCTGAGAGCAAAGATGCGTGTGATGACAGTTTGGATTTTTGCTGAGAGAGGCTGGCATTTTGCTCTGGGGGCGGTTCTTCTGTTTCCAGCCGTGTTCCCGCTGCATTCCGTGTTCTCTCCTCCACCCCCTCCCCATATGTCTTCCTCTTTGTCTCGCCCACCCTGCTCCTGGTTTCTTTCTGTCTCTCTCTTCCCTCTTAGGTTATTTCTCTTCAGTAACCAAATGAATCCTGTCACCGAGCAGACGATTACTTTCCCCAAATCTATTCTTCGTCTCATCACCTCTTTCTTTTCTGAAAGTTCTGGAATGAGCAAGAGATGTGGGAAACAGTTTTTTCTACAGATTGGGTTGTGCTTCTTCCGTGTTTTTTTCTACCCTCCTCGGATCACTCATTTGGCATCCTCTCCTCTGCAGCTTCCCCAGACTTCCTCTCTAAGGCTCTTCCTTCCCTTCTTCTCCAAGTCTGTCTCTCCATGAATCACCTCTTTCCAACTCAAGAATGGTCTGGCCTTGAAAATCTCTACCACTCCAAATCTGGGGCAGACAAGGAACTACACAGAAGTGGGGTGAAGGAACAGAAGGAATAAAGTTCTCTGAGAAGGCGTTTGAGCATAGGTAACAATGACCTAAACAGACAGATGCAGATGAAGGGATAGCCATCAATTATTTGAGACACAGAGTTACAACAGATGCTACAACAGAGTTACAATAGTAACAACAGTTACAACAGATGTGAAGAGACTAATTTATATTAGTTCTCACCTCCACCCCATGTAAGGAACAAATACTAGGTTATTGTCAGCATGATTTGCTTTTTTTTTTTTTTTTTAAACACAGGGTGGAAAGTTAAAGTGTTAGTGGCTCAGTTATGTTCTACTCTTTTAGACCCCCATGGACTGTAGCCACTAGGCTCCTCTGTCCTTGAAATTCTCCAGGCTAGAATACTGGAGTGGGTTGCCATTTCCTTCTCCAGGGAGCTTCCTGACCCAGGGATTGAACCCAGGACTCTTGCATTATAGGTAGATTTTTTTTTAACCATCTGAGCCACCAGGGAAGCCCAGGATAACTAGTGCCAAAATAATGACAGAAAAAAGAGAACATCTGTCTTAGACTTTAACTATATTTCTAATTTCATCTCTTGCTCAGATGGAGACACAATACTATGAATGAGACCCCATTCTGTTTTGTTGTTCGATTTGTATGAGCAGACACTTGTGTATGTAGAGGGTCTTACACTGGATGGTGAGGGAGACAGTTTTCTTTTGAATGATTTAATAAATAAGATGTTAAGTAGCTATCAGTTCTGTACAAAAAAAGTCCAGAGAAAATTAATGGGAAAGAACATGGTAGGTTATTGATCCCACATGCCACAGGGCACGGCCAAAAATTAAACAAATATATATTCTGTCCATCTGTTTATCTATCCGTCCATCCATCTATTCATATATCCAATTTTTATTGATCATTGTCTGTGTGCACGGTCAGTTCTAGAGCCCTACCAAGTGTATACTTGCTTCCTTGTCATTAAGGAATTCTCAATATTCTCATTTTGGAAGTTTACACTGAGAAAATTACATTGAACTGACAATCCCCTTTCAAGGAACTAACCCCCAAAGAAGTGGGAAATCTCTACCACTCCAAATCTGGGGCAGACAAGGAACTACACAGAAGTGGGGTGAAGGAACAGAAGGAATAAAGTTCTCTGAGAAGGCGTTTGAGCATAGGTAACAATGACCTAAACAGACAGATGCAGATGAAGGGATAGCCATCAATTATTTGAGACACAGAGTTACAACAGATGCTACAACAGAGTTACAATAGTAACAACAGTTACAACAGATGTGAAGAGACTAATTTATATTAGTTCTCACCTCCACCCCATGTAAGGAACAAATACTAGGTTATTGTCAGCATGATTTGCTTTTTTTTTTTGTTTTGAAACACAGGATGAAAAGTTAAAGTGTTAGTGGCTCAGTTATGTTCAACTCTTTGAGACCCCCATGGACTGTAGCCACTAGGCTCCTCTGTCCCTGAAATTCTCCAGGCTAGAATACTGGAGTGGGTTGCCATTTCCTTCTCCAGGGGAGCTTCCTGACCCAGGGATTGAACCCAGGACTCTTGCATTATAGGTAGATTTTTTTTTAACCATCTGAGCCACCAGGGAAGCCCAGGATAACTAGTGCCAAAATAATGACAGAAAAAAGAGAACATCTGTCTTAGACTTTAACTATATTTCTAATTTCATCTCTTGCTCAGATGGAGACACAATACTATGAATGAGACCCCATTCTGTTTTGTTGTTCGATTTGTATGAGCAGACACTTGTGTATGTAGAGGGTCTTACACTGGATGGTGAGGGAGACAGTTTTCTTTTGAATGATTTAATAAATAAGATGTTAAGTAGCTATCAGTTCTGTACAAAAAAAGTCCAGAGAAAATTAATGGGAAAGAACATGGTAGGTTATTGATCCCACATGCCACAGGGCACGGCCAAAAATTAAACAAATATATATTCTGTCCATCTGTTTATCTATCCGTCCATCCATCTATTCATATATCCAATTTTTATTGATCATTGTCTGTGTGCACGGTCAGTTCTAGAGCCCTACCAAGTGTATACTTGCTTCCTTGTCATTAAGGAATTCTCAATATTCTCATTTTGGAAGTTTACACTGAGATTACATGAACTGACATCCCCCTTTCAGAGCCTTTCTTATCCCCACTTCCTTTTTAAAAATTGTCTTTGAAGTCCAAAACTACGACTCTCTGAATGTCTCCTAAGGGTTAAAGTGCTCACAGGACAAAGTGCTGAATTTTTTTTTTAACTTGATTTGGCTTTTTGTATTTACCATGTGTAGGAGAGCATGCTGATGCTGAAGGACAAATAGGCACCTTTGGTAGTTGGGTGATGAAATACTGGAGAACGATCCTACAATGGTTCTCAGAAACTGGATCTAGAGAAGTTCCAGCTGTCACTGTCTCTTCCCACTCCTCCTGAAAATTCCATTGATTCCCCCTTACTCGTGTTACCCCTGCTGACCACAACCCTGGGAGGGCACCTTAAGAACACCTTGAGACCAGGGCTGCTGAGGGAAAGCAAAACAGTTGCAGTTCAAGGAAGTCAAAGATGCATTCATTCATTCATTCTCTATTCACCCACCATTTCCTGGGCACCAGCCACACTGCTGGTTTTGTAGATACTGAGATAAAAGACAAGGGTCCCTGTTGGTGAAGTGTTCTCCATGTCCAGTGGCAGAGGTGGCTGAGAAAACAGGGGAAATACCAAATGCAATCAGTTTTAACAGTTAAGGTTTGCCTGGAATGCTACAGTAAGGGTGAATGTGAAGGAGCAGGTGAATGTGTATACCCCAGGTCGCTGGGAAGAGGGCCAAGCAGAGGTACATCTCCATGACCCACAGTTTGTCTGTTGTTAAAAGCCTTACATTTTGCCCCACCTCACTGTTAATCCAGAGTTGGTATTGACAAGGACGTGGTTTGCATTTCCAGCTTTTGTCCCCAGCCTCCCCGATTCCCCCAGCTAGCTCTCTCAACATCAGGTCCTCCCACTTTGAGAAACAATGGCCATCTGAGCCTATATCCTCCTCACCATTTCACAAACTCCACAGAAATCATGGGTGAAGCATGGTGCTTTTAACAATGCTCATCAGCAGCACTGGAACTATAGGATTGTAACTTACAGCATGCAGGGCACCCTTCCATACACCAAATAGCTTTCCAGAGAGAAGGACCATGGTGGGTCTCCAGCTGATCAGGAAGCCCTAGAACGTGGATCGCCTGATTCTAAAGAATTCAAAGGACTACTTGAAGAGCCCCATGCTTCAGAGCCTTTCTTATCCCACTTCCTTTTTAAAAATTGTCTTTGAAGTCCAAAACTACGACTCTCTGAATGTCTCCTAAGGGTTAAAGTGCTCACAGGACAAAGTGCTGAATTTTTTTTTTAACTTGATTTGGCTTTTTGTATTTACCATGTGTAGGAGAGCATGCTGATGCTGAAGGACAAATAGGCACCTTTGGTAGTTGGGTGATGAAATACTGGAGAACGATCCTACAATGGTTCTCAGAAACTGGATCTAGAGAAGTTCCAGCTGTCACTGTCTCTTCCCACTCCTCCTGAAAATTCCATTGATTCCCCCTTACTCGTGTTACCCCTGCTGACCACAACCCTGGGAGGGCACCTTAAGAACACCTTGAGACCAGGGCTGCTGAGGGAAAGCAAAACAGTTGCAGTTCAAGGAAGTCAAAGATGCATTCATTCATTCATTCTCTATTCACCCACCATTTCCTGGGCACCAGCCACACTGCTGGTTTTGTAGATACTGAGATAAAAGACAAGGGTCCCTGTTGGTGAAGTGTTCTCCATGTCCAGTGGCAGAGGTGGCTGAGAAAACAGGGGAAATACCAAATGCAATCAGTTTTAACAGTTAAGGTTTGCCTGGAATGCTACAGTAAGGGTGAATGTGAAGGAGCAGGTGAATGTGTATACCCCAGGTCGCTGGGAAGAGGGCCAAGCAGAGGTACATCTCCATGACCCACAGTTTGTCTGTTGTTAAAAGCCTTACATTTTGCCCCACCTCACTGTTAATCCAGAGTTGGTATTGACAAGGACGTGGTTTGCATTTCCAGCTTTTGTCCCCAGCCTCCCCGATTCCCCCAGCTAGCTCTCTCAACATCAGGTCCTCCCACTTTGAGAAACAATGGCCATCTGAGCCTATATCCTCCTCACCATTTCACAAACTCCACAGAAATCATGGGTGAAGCATGGTGCTTTTAACAATGCTCATCAGCAGCACTGGAACTATAGGATTGTAACTTACAGCATGCAGGGCACCCTTCCATACACCAAATAGACTTTCCAGAGAGGGGAAGGACCATGGTGGGGTCTCCAGCTGATCAGGAAGCCCTAGAACGTGGATCGCCTGATTCTAAAGAATTCAAAGGACTACTTGAAGAGCCCTACAATGACCCATGTGTTTCTACACAACCTCGGTAAAATGGAAATCCACAGTGATATTGTAAACTTATGGGTCAGTTGAAGAACTCATAGGAAGCCATCACTGAAACATAGACTAGAGACGAAGACTGCTTTCTGGAGCCTGGCCATGAGATGTAGGGGCAAAATCATTGAACTGCAAATCAGAAAACCAGCCAACCACAGTGTGCCTGTCTTTGCTGAGATCACTTAGCTTTTTGTGTCTGTGTAAAATGAAGGGAAGGGGTGAAATGACCCCTCATGTTAAGACATTTTAGGGCATGGACTTCGAAGCCACTTTCTAGCTAGTAAAGCAAGTTATTCAATCTCATTGAGCCTCAGTTCCCTCATCTGTAAAAAGAATAAGGATAATATCTATACCTAACTCATAGAATTGTCATGAGTATTCAATAAGTTAATAATTTCAAGGGATTCAGTAGTGTGTGTAGCTTAGGGTAAATGCATATAGTTATTTCTTGAATTAAGAAAAAAAATGGTCCCTTCAGCCCTAGGGTATTATGAGTCTTTGAAGCTTAGTTATTACCTGAAATGGAGAAAGAACGTGCAATTTACAGAATACTTGCCTTAAATGAAGAATGCTGAAATGGCAAAGAGTTAGGAGGACTGCAGTAGGAATCTTGAGAAAGACATGTAGTGTAAGAAGACATTAGCTGGTTGGTAGAGGTGAAAATTCATGAGCAGGGGTCTTTGTAGGGAAGCACAGGGAGGTGGTGTAATGCTCCGGATTTTCCAGAAGCAAAGCAGAACCATTGAAGGTGTGCAAGAAACTTGAGTCTGGTCCTCTTGTCTGGAGTGTCATGGTCAAGTTCATTGTGTGGTTAACAGCAGCTGGCTTGGTTCTCTGCCCTGGTTCAGGGCTACCTTGTGCTGGCGCTCAGAGTTCAGCGCCCAGTGAAGCAGGTTCTTCTCTGCATGAGCCTTTATACCTCTTCCCCAGAAATGGGTCCATCTCTACTGTTTTGGCGACCAGGTGGCGCCAGTGGTAAAGAACCCGTCTGCCAGTGCAGGAGATATAAGAGATGTGGGTTTGATCCCTGGATTGGGAAGACCCCCTGGAGGAGGTCACGGCAACCCACTCCAGTATTATTATTTTTTTAATATTTATTTTATTTGACTGTGCCAGGTCTTAGTTGTGATATGCAGGATCTTCAGTCGTGGTATGTGAGATCTAGTTCCCTGACCAGGGATCAAACCCCAGGCTCCTTTGCACTGGGAACATGGCATCTTAGCCAATGGACCACCAGGGAGGTCCCCACTCCAGTATTCTTGCCTGGAGAACTCCATGGATAGGGGAGCCTGATGGGCCACAGTTCATAGGGTCACAAAGAGTCAGACACAACTGTAGTGGACCCAACTTAGCACCCACACCGCTTGTTAAGCAGAAGGAGAAAATGAGAATATTCTGGTTGCCTGCATTCCAGTTCTATGAAGTTTCCCTGTAAATTGCCATTCCCAAGTAAATCCCAGCTCAAAGCAGGCAGAGACCTAAGGCATCACTGTATCTGGTCTGCTTGGTTTCCCTCATTCTTAATCAAGCCCCGTCTCTAGTTCTCGTGGTGGCAACACCTGCGCCTCCTGGCTGTCAGTTTAGCTTAGGAATCAGGTGTTTAAGACAGGGACCCCAAGCCTTGGCGTCCTCATCTGCATGACAGGAGAGCAGCTTACAAATGTATTGTGATGATGAAAGGAAATCAGATGTGTGAACTCCTCGAGCACAGCACTGTACCCTCCTGCCTCCCCCGCCCCTCCCTCTCCCCTGCTCACCCTCCTCCCCCACCTCCTTTCCTTTTTCTCTTCCTCTGTTCCTTATATTCAAAGCAACACAGTCTGGTGACTAATTCCCGATGTGCTCTTTGATTTCCCCAGAAGGGAATCCGATCCCTCAGGGAACACAGTTAACCTGAGGCTACATAGTGAGGAGGGAGGCAAGCCATGGGCTGCAGGAGGAGAAGCAGAGTCAGGCACCCCAGAACGAGTGGGTTCCAAGGGGCTATTGGGAGCACTGAGCAGAAGAGGTCATTGTTCTGTCTCAAGGAGGTGTTTGCCCTTAGCTGCCACCTAAGTGACTGATTCAGGGGAGGGGAGAAGGGAAGGAAGGAGCTGTCATCTGACGGGGACCCACTGTATTCTGGATGCTGCTGTAGGAGGTAATGGGATTTGTCATGTTGGGAGTTGGTGACAGGATCAGGAGTGAATTTGGGATTCTCTCTCTGGTCTGGAACTTCTGATCATTGGAAACAGCTCTTAGCTTTTGCATGGGAAATTTATGTGGGAATCACAACCTAAAGGAAATCAACCCTGAATATTCACTGGGAGACTGATGCTGAAGCTGAAGCTCCAGTCCTTTGGCCACCTGTTGTGAATAGCTAACTTACTGGACAAGACCCTGATGCTGGGAGAGATTGAGGGCAGGAGGAGAGGTGGTTGGATAGCATCACTGATTCAATGGACATGAGCTTGAGCAAGGTCCTGGGAGAGAGTGAAGGACAGGGAAGCCTGGTGGGCTGTAGTCCATGGCCTTGCAAAGAGTTGGACACGACTGGGTGCTGAACTACAACAGCAGTCTTGGGGAGAAGACATTATGGACCAGGAAAGGGAGAGAGTGAAGGAGAGGAGCCAAAGAGAGGAGCTGCCCTGATCTAATCTACCCCGTGGGTGATTGGTGCTTGATCCCTCCAACACTGTCTAGAAGAGCCTTTAGAACTCAGTCCATGTCCTTTGTCTCAGGTTCACATGATGCTTCCAGCCTGGCATTCCCACCTGACTAGTCTTCTGGCCCCAGCATCCTGCCACAGTCACTCTATCCTCCACCACCTTGTGCTCTCAGCCACCCACCCTGGAAGGTATTAGCGGTGCCCGAGGAGACTTTGCCAGGGCCTCGACCCTCCATCCAAAAAAATGCATGGGAGCATCCATGGCATGCTCCCATGCCAACAGATTCTCTATCGCTCTTTCGCTGATGTCTCAAGCTCCCCTCTCACATATGCTCAGTGCTCTCTGTCTCAGCCAAGCCTGCCCATGCCATCATGTCAGTGCAGAAGCTGTTTCCTATCGCTGTGGCCTTGTCTCTCCTATCAGTGTGCTATCCAGCTGTAACTGGGCATGACCAGGCCCTAGTTATCAGCCAGGAGGAGATGAAGAGAGATGGGGGCACGTATCTTGGAGGAGCAGAGTCATGCGAAAAGGCACCTGCCTCAGATGTCTCCAACTAACATCAGGTTTCTTTCCTCTGGTGAGGAGGAGGTGGAGGAGAAGCTTCTCTTGCCTTCCTCGCAGTTTCCGGAAAACCCTTCCTCCCTGTCCACTCCAAGGTCCCCATGTTGGTCACAGGGTCCCAGTCTTTTCCTGTTATCATCACATAGGAGATACAGTCCAAGGCTGTGCATTTTTCTCTCCTTTCTAGTGTTGTCATTGCTACTGGGCCTGGTTTTCGAAGGTCTGCCTGTGGCTGCAAGGTGTGAGTCTCCTTACCCATGGTGTGGACGGTTTTATGGGCTTCACAGAAAACATTGAGTGAATAGTTGATTGATTTGACTCTTTTGGTTTCTTTTTTCAAAACTCGCAAAATATATTGACAGTCAGCCAGTTGCCCATGTGTTCAAAGACCAGAGCCATCACACCCCATACATCGCTCTCTACCTTTGCTCATCCCCCTCTGCCGCAGGGGAGACTGTTAGCATTTGTGAAGTCATCCCTGCCAGGAGTTACCACTACCCCACTTACCCAGCAGTGAGGTCTTCACTGAACTCCACAGTCCCGTCTTGTGGCTTTGATTTCTTTAGCTCTTCCTACTACCAGTGGGTTCCTTTGAAGGCAGTGATTTAAGCAAAGATTTATATGCAGGTATGTTTTTTAAAAAAGCAACCCCAAGGAATAGAAGTTTCGGACCCGAAGGGTGAGATGAGGAGGAGAAAGCTGATTCTAGGATACATTATTGGGTTGAGCATTGATGAAGGCAGAGGTCCTGGAGGGGTCCCAGGGGTCCCATCCACCCTCCTGCTTCTGGGTTGTACCAAGCAATTCCTTCACCAATATGCCAGACCATGGCAGCAGGGAAGACCGGGGGCAAGAAGGCAGAGCTGGACAGGGTGTGCTCAGGGTGATGTGCTTACATGATGCTGGCTGGAGCCTGAGCCCAAATAGTTATCATGTCCATGACTGAAGAGCAGGGGAGGGGAGAGGATTTGAAGTGGTGCCCAATTGGTGCCTGTTACACAACCCCAGTGAAACCACTTATTTCTTCTGTTTTTCTTTTTTTTCTAGTTTTATTGACGTTTAACTGAGTTACAATGTTGTGTTCATTTCTGATGTCTAGCAAAGTGATTCAGTTGTACATATGTATATTCTTTTTCATGTTCTTTTCCACTGTGGCCTATCACAGGGTAGTGAATAGAGTCCCCTGTGCTATACAGTAGGACCTTGTTGTTGATCCATCCTATATATTAGTTTGGATCTTCTAATCCCAAACTCCCAATTCTTCCCTTCCCCGTTGCAACCTCAAGCCTGTTCTCTGTTTGTGAGTTCTGTTTCTGTTTTATGGATGAGTTCATTCATGTCATAGTTTAGATTTTATGTAAAAGTGATATCATATGGTATTTGCCTTTGCCTGGCTTACTTCACTTAGTATGATAACCTCTAGGTCCATCCGTGTTGCTGCAAGTGGTATTCGTTCTTTCTTTTCATGGCTGAGTAAGCCGCCTCCTTCATGCCTGCCTTGAAGCACTTGAACAATTCCAATTTCTCCTCCAAGTTGGAGAAACACGATCGTGATGACAAAGCCACACTTCTCAAGCTGTGACTTGATCCTGCCCAGAGCTCCTCCTGCATTTCCTACTGTATTAACTTGCTCCCACTCCAAAATCGCTTCTCACTCTCTCTTCTCACTTCAGACCTGCTACGTCTCTCCACTCTCTGACTAGCACTCTCTGCTGGTAAATCTGCCTTTAGAATTCATTGAGAAAATGGAATTATGCTGCCAGGTACTTGCTTACTTTCATATTACCAAATCTATCAGCCTGCCTGCATCAGTACCAATACCTTCCGCCTTCTCTCCAGGTTCTCAGGATGAACCTTCCTGGTCTCTTAGAGACCAGCCCTCTATGAAGCACAAAGTCTGTGCCTTTGAATCCAGATCTCTTGAATTCTTAAATTCTGGATCCCCACCTTTTTACTTACTCAAGGATTTTGTGTTTTTATTTCTCTTTCTCTTTCCTCTCTCTCTCTCTCTTTCTTCCTACTAGACTATTTTCTTCAGCCATGAATAACTTCTAATACCTCCTATATTAAAGTAAAACAGGGACTTCCCTGGCAATCTAGTGGTTGAACTTCATTTTCCAGTGCAGGGGAAGCAGGTTCGATCCCTGGTTGGGGAGAAAGATCTCACATGCCTAGCAGCCAAAGAATCAAAACATAAAAAACAGAAGCAATATTATAACAAATTCAATAAAGACTTAAAAAAAGGTCCACATCAAAAAAACTTTTAAATAAAACATTACCAAAAATCCACATCTGCCTCTGACTACCTCTGCTTTTTTCTGTGCCTTGTAATAGCAGAATCTACTGGAAGAGTTGCTGGTAATCACCTTCTGTCCTTCCTGTATTCTATACTATATAGTGTATAATATGGTTGTGAGGCGGTGGTCGGAGTTGAGGATGAATATTTGGAAGTCTTTGCATAAAGGAGACGTGTAAAGTGATAAACTAGATGAAACCACATAGGAAAGTTGTGAACATGAAAAAAAATTTAATAAGGGAACCCAAACAGGGTTGCCTTTAAAGATGGAAAACAAAAACAAAAACTGAAGCTGGCAACAACGACTGAGAGGAACTGGCCAGTATTCTATACTAAATAGTTGCCCCCCAATTTTTCTTCATAGCATCTGGAAGGCATCTAAAACATAACATTGCAAAAACAATATTGCTTCCCTTTCAAATTTTCTCTTTTTTCTTCCATGTCTCAGTCAATGGGTAACTGCATTCACCCCATTGCTTTTTTCACTTCTACTTCCAAGCACAAGCCATGGCTCTGGAGGCTGCCTTCTCCTCAGAGAAATCAACCCACTTTGCTTTCCACCTGTCTCCCTGGCCAAGGTGCCAGCCTCCTTTCCTTGGATTACAGCAGGATACTCCCAGGCACCCTCTCCATACAGCAGCCGGGAGAAATCAGGGGCTTCCCTGGTGGTCCAATGGTTAAGACTTTGCCTTCTGATGCAGGACGTGTGGGTTAAATTCCTGGTCCACATATCCTGGGGCCAAAAACCAAAACTAAACATAAAGCAGAAGAAATTTGGTGATAAATTCAATAAAATATAAAATAAATAAAGAAGAAATCAGATGATATCATTTCAAGATCCTCCCATGGCCTCTTGCCCCACATAAAAAAGGTGTTAGAAACCCAGCACCTTGCCCTTATTTGTCTCTTACTCCCTCTCCTTGGCTGTTGTGTGTTCTGTCTCCATAAATGGCCTTTCTTTCCTTTAAAAATGCTGAGATTCTTCCTGCCATGGAATTCTTGAATCTGCTCCCTCCTCTTGTTGGCATGTTTTTCATTTAACCACCTCATTCTTGCTACTTAGGGCTCAGCCCAACTGGCATTTGCTGGAAGCAACCCTTCCTATTTGCCCTGGTCACTCTCTATTGAAGGGTCTTAATTAATTCTCTGAGGAGCAGCCATTGCTGGTTACTATTTTATTGTCTCAATGTTATATGGAGGTGGCTTTTTTCTTGTCTAACTCTCTCTGTAGACTTAAGTGTCATGAGTCCAATTTGCAAGTCTAACCTGTTTGCATCTGTTTCTGAAGCACTTCTCCTCATGTAGAGGGATCAAATCCACGTCTCCCACATGGCAGGTAGATTCTTTATTGTCTAAGTCATCAGGAAAGCCTAAGAATACTGGAATGGGTAGCCTATCCCTTCTCCAGAGAATCTTCCCGACCCAGGAATCAAACCGGGGTCTCCTGCATTGCAGGTGGATTCTTTACCAGCTGAGCTAGCAGGGAAGTCCATGTACAGAGTAGATGGTATGTGTTAAAAGAGCAAGGAAGTAAAAATGGTGAGCTTAACAAGAGCAACCTCAAGACAAATCACTTAGTCCTGCCTCTTCTGAAAAGTCTACTGCCTCTCACCCTCATTCCCAGCTCTCCTTCGGTAGAAATTCTGGGACCCCTGACTAAGAATAACATGTTTGCTTGTTTGTTTAGTACTTGAGCAAAATAAACTTCAGAGGATGAAATGTCTTTGAAGAGCAGTGATGGAGTTGTCCAAAGGTCAATGGTCCCAACAGTAAAGAATCTGCCTGCACTGTGGAAGACCTAGATTCCATCCCTGGGTCAGGAAGATGCCCTGGAGGAGGGCATGGCAGCCCACTCCAGTATTCTTGTCTGGAGAATCCCATGGACAGAGGAGCCTGGCAGGCTACAGTCCATGGGGTTGCACAGAGTTGGACATGACTGAGTGACTAACATTTTCACTTCAAGGGCTCACCCTAGGTTTTTCCAGCCCATCAGAGATCTGCTGGTGGCAGGAAGGAACATCACAGGCTTCAGTTTGGGTTTCTTCCACAAGCTGCTTTCTGATAGCATTGTGAGCCTCAGCTCAATGTCCTACTGGTGAATACTCACAAGGAAATAATACTGCCACCGAATTAAGCCTTCCTTCAGGCCTTCATGAAGACTGTCTTTCGGCCCTCAGCACTTTCCCTTCTAGGAATGTTAGTACCTCTCCCTTCCCATCGCAGGTTGTCCAGTGCACTGGTGTAGACAGTCTGACACGGTGCTGGGAAGGCCATGTCATTTTTAATTGGGGATGTAAGAAAAGAAAGCCTGCTTGGTGGAGTATGCAGAACCAAGGAGCCAGACACCCCGTGACAGGTGCCAGGCCACCCGGGTGCCTGGAAAGTGACATAAGTGAGGTTAGTTTTTAAAATTAGATGGCACCAGGCTGACTCGACATTTACCTATGTTTCCATTAGCCCTGGGGACTGAGACTCAGACTCGCCTTTGGGTCCCTGTCAGTTCTCCCCTCTCCTGACGCGGTAAGTGAAATACACCATCCCTGCGGGAAGTTCCTTCTTGGCTTCATGTAGGAACCCTTGATTTGGGTTGGTTGTCCCTTTTGTCCATTGAAAGATGTACAAGGAAGTGACCCGGAAGTCTTCCACAGGTCTTGCAGTAGTGTTGTGATGGACAGGTTTCGTTCCTGTAAGCAGAGGCTTCAGAGTGTCTGGGGCATCCATGAATGAGAGTGACTGCCATGGCAAACTGCCCTCCGTTTCTATGAAATAAAATAACAGAAGAACTGCCTCTGACCCTGTGGCCCCAAGGCAGCTACATTTCAAAAGAGATGGGTTAGACTGAGAATGGGCTTTGGAACCAGAGTCAAGGTCAAGATGCCAAAAGCATCTTGGTAGCTATGTTTTGGACTGACCACCCGTTTGTATGCATAGAAAAGAGCCCTTTAGGTGATGACCAGAAATGTGGGCGTGGCTTTGCTAGACTCCCTAAGCATTGAACTGTGACGGTGGCCTATGTTAGTGCCACTGGGGGGTTTGTCCCAGTGCCGTGGTGGTAAACCAGACAGTCACCCTCATTTTGGTTGTGAGTAAAGGACATCTTTTGGCACTTCTATACAGAAACAAATACTGGGTAAAATGTATCAGAGAATTGAGATGCTTTTTCTAAACAGAAAGTGTACCCCATGAATTGGAATTTGCAACAAAGTATAGGGGTGACTTACGGGTACTTGTCCGGTTGGTGTGGATGAGTGATGGAGGAACAGGTCTAGGCCTGAGTATTCATTTAGGTGGGAGAAAGCACAGATGAGGGACAGGATGCGCTTTGGACATGTTCACACAGAGGGCAGCTTCAGTGTGTGGGAGGGTGGGAGGGCTGAGGCGTGAGCAGGAGCGGCACATCTGCTTTGGTGATAGTGCAGGTAAGCCAGCTTCCAGCCTCTGGGAATGGAAGGCCACAGGCGATGAGGGGTGAGAGAGTGTGTGTTAGCAATCCTGGTATGTGAGGGGCTGATGGGGAGGATCCCTGCAAGAGCAGGTGTGTGATGGGGTGGGTGTTGGCCTCTCACCGCCACCGGGAGGGGCTGAGGCTCACCTGGGCTGGGCCAAGTGGACAGGACGGGGCTGCTGTGTATTTTAAGTGGGAGGCCTGGCCTTAGTCATGATGCTCCGGGCTGAGTTGGAGGTGCCTGTTGGAGCATGTGTTCTCCTCTGTGTTTTCACTGAAGCCTTATTGTCCATGATACCCTCTGGGGCAAGGACTTTCTCGTCTCTCCTCAACCCAGCCTCACGCCCCAGGGTTTGCCTCCCAGAGATGTCACAGGAGGGGGCTTCCAAGTCCTCTCTGGAAGAGGCAGTGGGGAGGCAGCCTCCCAGTTTCTCTCCTGAGTGGATCATCTGCGGTCCCACAGGCATCACCTAGGATGCTTCCAACCCTGTAGAAGTGCTGTAGGCAACAGTGAGCCCTGTCCGCCCAGGAACAAGCCAGAAGTCCCCTCCCGTTCACTTCTGCAGCCACCTCGGCCCAGGTGTTTGCCCTTCTTTCCTATGGACCCCTGCCTTGCGCCTGAAGCCTCGTGTGGACTTTCACAGCTGAGACTCTCTGCTTAAAGTACTCTTGGTTAAGTTTCTTGAATGATTAGCCTGAGAAGCTTTGTTTCCTCACCTTAAAGGAGAGCGGAGGAGGAGCAAGAGGAGTGTGCGTGTGTGTGAGTGTGTGTGCGTGTGTGGTGTGCAGCTGGCAGAGATGCCGTTCCGAGGACTGGCGTTCTCCCACGCCGCTCTTGAGAGTTGGCCAGGAGCTGGATTTCTGGGTGGGTGGGGAGACAGAGAGATGTGTGTGTGCGGTGTGTCTGTGTGCACACATCTGTGTGTGGTGTGTACTCAGTGTGTGTGTGTGTTGTGTATGCAGTGTGTATAGTGTGTGGGTGTGTGTGCAGGCTAATCTGTGTGCAGTGTGTTTAACGGTAGTGCGTAGTGTGTGTGTGCAGCACGTATGATGCATGTGTGTGTCTGTAGTGTGTGTGTGGCGTGTAATGTGTGGGTGTGGTGTGTGTGTGTGCTATGTGTGTAGTTTGGTGGGGGTGTGTGTATATGTGTGTGCTTGGTTGGAGAGGTCCCACGGTGGGAAGCTGGCATGACCGCAGCAGCCATGAGGACAAAGCGGCC
The DNA here is from genome assembly GCA_022376925.1 of Tragulus kanchil. Lineage (NCBI taxonomy): Eukaryota > Metazoa > Chordata > Mammalia > Artiodactyla > Tragulidae > Tragulus > Tragulus kanchil. The sequence goes on from JAIOJX010000004.1 coordinate 275,314,513, forward strand.
ACCCACAAGATGCAGAAGACTTCATGAGAAGTAGGAAATCACATTCTAGACTCCAGAAACAGAGAAGTCCTGGAGGAGAGAGATGGGGCCCCAGAAGACACCCGAGGGGAATGCCCCAGAGAGTCCGCTTCCAGGTGGAGGGCAAGCCCGTCTGCCCTCCGGCCCCTGTGATTGTTCTGGGAGCCGCTGGCCTGGCTCTGCCTTTAAGAGAAACTGTGTTCTTAGGGGAAGGGCCCTCAGGGGATGAAGAGAAAAAGAGGATTTGCAGAACAAGGACAAGCCTGGTTTCCACTTTGGATCCCCCACCCACCCTCAGGCTGTGTTTTTACCTCCACCTCCGGTGTCCTTGTATTTTTCTCTTTTGATGTATGACAGCGAAGACATAGGTAGAATGATTTCTGAGGGTGGTGGAGAGATTGGAATTTCTTAAGAATAAGCTGACCATCTGTCACAGTTATGAAAAAAGGAGATGGTCCTTGGGGTTTCTCATTTGTACTTCATTATCATTCAACAAATATTTATCAAATGCCTATTGCAGATTCTGTTCTGGAAGCCTGCTCTGCCAGCTACAGAGTTAGGTGCATTCACAAAGGTACCAAATTTAGTTTGTGATGCTGTATTTTGGGGCAGTTCATGTGCCATTTTACAGAAGAGAAAGAGAAGGCTAATAGAATAACTTAGTTTTTGTACCAGGGCTTAGCTCCCCCAATGGCATCTGGAATCCTCCTGGACCAGAGATCAAACTTGTGTCCCCTGCATTGGCAGGTGGATTCCTGACCTCTGAGCACCAGGGAAGTCCAGGGCTTTTTCATATTAGGCACTTAGATTAGCCCTGGCTGATACCACAGCCATTTATCAATATATGATTTAAGTCTGTGTCCTCCTTGAAGTCCACTCTGGGTTCACCTCTCAGAGTGTTGCATCATCCTAATCTCACTTCTGTGTTTCATCAACAGTAGTGTATTAAAAGATTGATTCATTGAACAGTTGGCATTAGAGTTGCTGTAGATACAGAGGTAAGTCAGATATATTCTTATTTCTGAAAAGTTTTCAACCTTATGGTGGTTTTAGGTCACCACTGGTCCATTGATACTTTAGTTGTAGACTTTAAAAACATCCTATACAAAGTGTTTCATGGCTGTTAGCTCAGTTATGTTGGACTCAGATCATTATGTACAAGGTAATGATTTGGGAAGAGATATTATGGAGGAAAGACGTGAACACTGGTAGAGACATATTTCCATCATCACTCTGCGTTGGAATCAAATTCTTCTGCTTCCACAAATCATCCGGTTAAAATTGACATGGCTTACAGAAGAACCTGCTCTTATGAGATCATTATGACCAGTTTGCTTTGCTTTGTCATCAGGGAGTCATATTGTGCAATTGTGGAGCTTGTACAATCTTTGCATTGCTTGCTTGAAGGATCAAGTGTCCAGATTTCCTGAGATCATTCTTTCAGAGCATAAACTCCAGCTTCTTAAAAATGTGATTTTAAGGGGTTTCCCTGGTGGTCCAGGGGGTAAAGAGTTCGCCGTGCAAGGGGCACCGGTTGCATCCCTGGCCTGGGAAGATCCCACGTGCCGTTAAGTGACGGGATCCATGTGTCCAATTACGAGCCAGTACTCTGGAGCGCATGTGCCCAGAGCTGGTGCTCTGCAATGAGAGAGGCCACTGCAATGGGAGGCCCACACAGGCCACAGAATAAAGATGGATGAAAAATAAATAAATAAAAAATAAAATAAATAAAAAGAGGGCCAAAAAAAGTATACTAAAAAGTGTGATTTTTTTGGCCTGCATAATAGTTCTTATTCTAATGCGCAAAGAAATGTAGCTCAAGGAGCTGTTCTTCATTTGCTCACTCACTCAGGTATTCCTTCTCGTATTTTACAATCATGCCTTCATTCATTCAAAACATTTACCAAGTGTTTCTTGCATTTACTTGTCTTGGAAAGTGAGGAGTGAAGTCTGTTCTTTACCCTTCTATGCAAGACTCTTTCTGAAAAGCTTGATACTATTGAAAACTTTGGTTACTCTTATCATTTAATTCCATCCAGAAATAAAACTATTCCTCAGTCTAATGATGTGATCTGTTTAGCATGACAGATGTTTGCTTGATTCCTGGAATTCACTTTCTGCCACATCTGTATTATTCTAGAAGTGAGTATGACATGGAAGATGAAAGTTGAGAGGCTTCAAAAAGGCAAACAAAAGGATGCGTAACGATCATTCTCAGAATAATTCTCAGTTCACCCCGTCAGGTCCTTAAAAAACAGAACAAAACGAGGCTGAGTCTCAATAGTGAGTGTCACTGCCTCCTTCATCACTCTGACCGCTGGCACCTCCAGCAGCAGCAGCACCCACAGTGTACCAGTGGAGACTCACGGCCCAAAGCCATGCACGAGGCACCAGGAGTGAGCACATGCGCGTAAGACACTGGACCCCTGTCTTGAGGAGGTTGGCCCCTAATTGGATCTAACTACTAATAATATGAGTATAGTACATAAAAATATAATTCTTAAATTCTGAAATCTCTTGGCTGAACCCTTAACTCAGGTTCGCTTAAGAATTAGGTCCTGGTGCTATGAAGTTTATTCTCAGAACATTTGATCTTTTCAGTCTTTCTAATCCTTTTTGGGGTGGATGGAAGACTGGGTACCCTCCCAGAGTCTCCCCTTGGGCTTGAGCTTAAGAGACAGCATCAATATTATTCATCAAGGTTTAAAACCCACAGAATGCTTAGGACTCAGCGGGACTGTGTGGAACGGGGGCATTTGGCAGAAAAGGTATGACCTCTTTTTCAAAGAGCTTTGAGTCTAGGTCAGCTTTAAATCATAAGCATAGAAACATAATATTTCTTAGAATCTCAAAATCCCTAGGGAAGCTATTTCTCTTCAGTTTCTCTAAAGAAAGAATTGTCCTTTGTTTAAAAATCTCCTCATATCAAGCCTCTGTCATGGGCTTTTTCTTTCCTACCATATCAGAGGAAGCATCTTACTGAATAGATCTGCCCTCCTCCTGTTTGGGGGCACTTATTAAAAGAGCTGACTGCAAACAGATTTTTACTGTCTCAGTGTGGACTTACATCAGGTAGCACCCAATAAGACTTGACAAGCTGACATCTCCTATCCATCAGCAGTGATGGGTAGGGGAGGGACCAGAGGGAGGAAAGAATTCTATCCCCACCCGCTTTCAGAGGGAGAGACTCTGGTTGCATGACAGAGGGCCCGTTTTTTAGAAATTCGTTCAATTTCTGAGTTGGAGTTCCAGATGGTTTTGTGTTTGAAATGTAGGGTGGGAAACAGTACCCATTTTGTTAATGCTAAGATGAAGCTTATCTTTGTGACCACAATTTGAGATAAGGCTTTTAAAAACTAATCAAGGCTAGATGAGGTTATAAAGGCGAGGCCCTAGTCCAATCTTGATGCTCCAGTGCTTTGGCCACCTATTGCAAAGAGCCAGCTCACTGAAAAAGACTCTCATGCTGGGAAGGATGGAGGTCAGGATGAGAAGGGGGCGACAGAGGAGGAGATGGTTGGATAGCCTCACCAACTCAATGGACACGAGTTTGAGCAAACTCTGGGAGATGGTGAAGGACAGGGAAGTCTGGTGGGCTACAGTCCATGGGGTCTTAAAGGGTCAGACGTGACCTAGCAACTAAACAACAACAAACAACAAAGGTGAGTTGAAATGAAGAAGAATTTACATCATAACATATTCTGAATGTAAAGTAAGCACCAAGAGAAGGTATGTCCAAGAACTGTTGGGAGATGTGAAGGCGACTAAAACCTCAGGGGATAGTGAATGCTAACTTAAGGGTTTAAAATTTTGAAGTTAGAAAACATATGCTTGTACTTTGTTGAAAGATATTTCAGAAGCTGATAGAAAAGACTGGCTTACACTGATGTTCAGAGACTCTAAAATATCCTTTAAAAATAAAATTCTAATTAAAACAAGCATGCTGGTTATTTCAACATATATTTTAGGTGCGTGTTTAGTGACTTTTGACAAATGTTTTCTTAGGTATAATCCACGTCTCTGCAAAAATATGGAATATTTTCATCACTAGATGTTGTCTCATACCCCTCCCCAGTTGATCCCTACTACCCCTCAACCCCCACTGACCCACAGAGTTAACCATTATCTGATTTTTTTCACCATAGATTACTTTTGTTTTAGGACTTATTTGTAAGTGCAGTCATATGGTATATATTATTTTGTGTCTGACTTCCTTTGCTCAACATGTTTTGAGAGTCATCCATATTGTTGCATTCATAAATTGTTCCTTTTTAAAGCTAAGTAATATTCCATTATATGAATATAGTAGAGCATGATGTTTTCTAATGACAATTATTTGAGTTGTTTCCAGCTTTTGACTATTCTGAATGAAAACGCTCTGAACATTTTGGTTCCTGTCCTTTTGTGGATGTACCTTTTTTTCATTTCTCCTGGGTAAATATCTCAGAGTAGAATTAGTTGTGGGAGAAGAGAGGTATATATTTCACTTTGCAAGATAGGTACAAACATTTTTCAAAGTGGCTATATCATTTTACCATAAATGATACGAGTGTTCACCATAAATATATGAATGTTTCAGTCAACAGAAGAGAATATACTGTAGAAACTTGGAGGGCTGAGAAACAAAAAAAAAGGAACACCGAGAAATAATATCTGCAGGAACAACTATTATTTCTAGAGCTAGGCTTGTGGTTAGAACTTAAAAGATTAGAAGAACATACATGCTTGGTGCCACATGAATCTGGTGCAGTACCTAAAGCTTCCAGAATGATGTAGTGTCTGATTATTCTTGTTAACTTTAAGTCATTGTCTCTTCTGCCATTGACTTTCTGGTGGCTGAGTCTGTTTAGTGGGTGGCCTTTATTTTGGCTATTGTATTTTCAGTTGTAAAATTTCCACTTGCTTTCTGTTTTAACTTTTGTTTCAAGAATGTTTAAGGTTGCTTGTTTGAGTATTTTTATAGTAGCTGCTTTAAAATCTTCATCACATAATTCTGACATCTCTGCCATCACATTTGTGAAATCTGTTGATTGTCTTTCCCCACGCTAGTCAAAATTTTCATGTCTGTGTGTGTTATGAGTAACTTTAGGTAGTATTCTGGATATCTAGAATACTGTGTTCTAAGACGAAATGTTTTAGAGCCATTAGTTTGATGGTACTTTGCATTCTGGTGTTCTTCCCAACCTGCTTCTTGATATTGGATTTTCAGAGAGCTCAGATAGCTGGTTTGTGCATTCTGTCTGGGTTTCATAACTGCCTTCAGTGGGAGAGAAAAGTTGTCATGTATTTTCTCCATTTCTATGGAAAAACTGTGCAATGGTATATATTATTTTGTGTCTGACTTCCTTTGCTCAACATGTTTTGAGAGTCATCCATATTGTTGCATTCATAAATTGTTCCTTTTTAAAGCTAAGTAATATTCCATTATATGAATATAGTAGAGCATGATGTTTTCTAATGACAATTATTTGAGTTGTTTCCAGCTTTTGACTATTCTGAATGAAAACGCTCTGAACATTTTGGTTCCTGTCCTTTTGTGGATGTACCTTTTTTTCATTTCTCCTGGGTAAATATCTCAGAGTAGAATTAGTTGTGGGAGAAGAGAGGTATATATTTCACTTTGCAAGATAGGTACAAACATTTTTCAAAGTGGCTATATCATTTTACCATAAATGATACAGTGTTCACCAGAAATATATGAATGTTTCAGTCAACAGAAGAGAATATACTGTAGAAACTTGGAGGGCTGAGAAACAAAAAAAAAGGAACACCGAGAAATAATATCTGCAGGAACAACTATTATTTCTAGAGCTAGGCTTGTGGTTAGAACTTAAAAGATTAGAAGAACATACATGCTTGGTGCCACATGAATCTGGTGCAGTACCTAAAGCTTCCAGAATGATGTAGTGTCTGATTATTCTTGTTAACTTTAAGTCATTGTCTCTTCTGCCATTGACTTTCTGGTGGCTGAGTCTGTTTAGTGGGTGGCCTTTATTTTGGCTATTGTATTTTCAGTTGTAAAATTTCCACTTGCTTTCTGTTTTAACTTTTGTTTCAAGAATGTTTAAGGTTGCTTGTTTGAGTATTTTTATAGTAGCTGCTTTAAAATCTTCATCACATAATTCTGACATCTCTGCCATCACATTTGTGAAATCTGTTGATTGTCTTTCCCCACGCTAGTCAAAATTTTCATGTCTGTGTGTGTTATGAGTAACTTTAGGTAGTATTCTGGATATCTAGAATACTGTGTTCTAAGACGAAATGTTTTAGAGCCATTAGTTTGATGGTACTTTGCATTCTGGTGTTCTTCCCAACCTGCTTCTTGATATTGGATTTTCAGAGAGCTCAGATAGCTGGTTTGTGCATTCTGTCTGGGTTTCATAACTGCCTTCAGTGGGAGAGAAAAGTTGTCATGTATTTTCTCCATTTTACCTCACTGGGAAAGGTAGTTCACCAAACCAATGAACTTGAATTTCAAAAGCATATATTCACAAGGCAAAAGAAAATCCAGTTGTTCATTTATTTATGGCTAAGGGCAAGCATCTTTGTTACATTACCAATGGGTCCCAAGAACTCAGAAGACTGTCTAGAACTAAATAAATATCAAAGGCATTTAATAAATATTTCGGAATGAACGAAAAATAGGCTAGTAAATGAGGAAGAATACACTAATCTTCTCTGAACAGTATTATAAGAAGCCAGTTAGAATAACCAAGACCTGTGACTTTCTACAAGTTGGCCAGCCTCTCTGTGTATATATCAGTATCTTCTTTTATGTAATGAGAAAAATGACATTTATTTCATAGTAGATAAATATGGAAAGTATTTAGTACATGAGAAGTACTGGAGAAAAAATAGGTTTAAAAGTTCTTTGTCACTCCTCTTCGAATGCAGAGCCAGTAAAGATAACTTTTAAAATTGGGCGCAAGAAGAATCACCAGAAGATGGGTTCATTTCATGTGACAGTTGGTTTTGTGTACACGGATGGCAAAGGGAAGCAGAAATATTCCATTGCCATTTTCCTTCCATCTTCTCTATTAAGGAACATGATCCTCAAATGAGAAAAGGTAATATCATGGACTTTCAAGTGAGTATGGAACCTTAAAAGTGACTTTCTTAAACCTCCCTCAGGTTTAGCCAAATTATCTCTATAAAGCAAGAATCGTAATACATGCTCCCTCAGAGCTGTTTTAACTGTAATGGGATAAAAATTATGGAGGTTGTGGGGGGCGGTGCAGGAGAACACAGGCTTCCTTTCCCGCCTGCCAAAGAGAATCTGTGAGCTGCCAGCTAGTCAAAATTTTCATGTCTGTGTGTGTTATGAGTAACTTTAGGTAGTATTCTGGATATCTAGAATACTGTGTTCTAAGACGAAATGTTTTAGAGCCATTAGTTTGATGGTACTTTGCATTCTGGTGTTCTTCCCAACCTGCTTCTTGATATTGGATTTTCAGAGAGCTCAGATAGCTGGTTTGTGCATTCTGTCTGGGTTTCATAACTGCCTTCAGTGGGAGAGAAAAGTTGTCATGTATTTTCTCCATTTTACCTCACTGGGAAAGGTAGTTCACCAAACCAATGAACTTGAATTTCAAAAGCATATATTCACAAGGCAAAAGAAAATCCAGTTGTTCATTTATTTATGGCTAAGGGCAAGCATCTTTGTTACATTACCAATGGGTCCCAAGAACTCAGAAGACTGTCTAGAACTAAATAAATATCAAAGGCATTTAATAAATATTTCGGAATGAACGAAAAATAGGCTAGTAAATGAGGAAGAATACACTAATCTTCTCTGAACAGTATTATAAGAAGCCAGTTAGAATAACCAAGACCTGTGACTTTCTACAAGTTGGCCAGCCTCTCTGTGTATATATCAGTATCTTCTTTTATGTAATGAGAAAAATGACATTTATTTCATAGTAGATAAATATGGAAAGTATTTAGTACATGAGAAGTACTGGAGAAAAAATAGGTTTAAAAGTTCTTTGTCACTCCTCTTCGAATGCAGAGCCAGTAAAGATAACTTTTAAAATTGGGCGCAAGAAGAATCACCAGAAGATGGGTTCATTTCATGTGACAGTTGGTTTTGTGTACACGGATGGCAAAGGGAAGCAGAAATATTCCATTGCCATTTTCCTTCCATCTTCTCTATTAAGGAACATGATCCTCAAATGAGAAAAGGTAATATCATGGACTTTCAAGTGAGTATGGAACCTTAAAAGTGACTTTCTTAAACCTCCCTCAGGTTTAGCCAAATTATCTCTATAAAGCAAGAATCGTAATACATGCTCCCTCAGAGCTGTTTTAACTGTAATGGGATAAAAATTATGGAGGTTGTGGGGGGCGGTGCAGGAGAACACAGGCTCTCCTCATTTTCCAGCCTGCCAAAGAGAATCTGTGAGCTGCCAGCTCATCCCCAAACCAGTTCTGATGGGCAAGCGTGAATTGGGAGCCTTACTCATTTTGCTGCTGTTGACCTTTTGGTTCAACAAAGCTGTGCTAAGCTTGACAGAACTGTACCTGCTGAGTCACATCCCCCTCTGCGTTACTCCTACTACATGAAGCCTATGGCTTCCTTGGGGCCTGCAGACCAAAACTCCACATCTGTTAGGCTCCCAGCTTTGCTTGGAAGCTCAGCCTGGATCCACCACACAGGAATCCCCAGTAGAACTCTCAGAGAGACCAGAAGCCAGTTCATCTTAACTGATACGACCCAGTCACCTGGCTCAGTATTTCACCTGTTACTCTCAGTACGTCATTTCTCAACCAAAGAATTTTCTCTCTTTCATTCTTTCTTTCCCAGTATTGAATGGAAATATCCTCAGTAGCACTTCCAACAGCTGAGGTCATCAGTTTCTTGATACTGCTTCTATCAAGCATTCGTATGTTATCCATCCTCACATTTTTGACCTACCCCATGGCCTGCACCAGACAGGTGCTAGATGAAAATTTCAGACTTTATGCAAGATATCAGGCAAGTGTTCAACAGTATGCCTTGACCACCTCAATTTAGTTGTTCCTGGATACAACAGTCTTTAATTTTTCTTTAGACTCCCATGATATTCTAAAATCCGCGGGAAGATGCTCATAAAATCTTGGAAGCTGTATGAATGAGTAGCAAATGGGAATCTCTATGAGGATCTTCAGCTCTATTTAGTGCTCTTTGGCATCAGAGTTGCTGAATTCAGAGAGGATATAGGATTTCATGTGACAGTTGGTTTTGTGTACACGGATGGCAAAGGGAAGCAGAAATATTCCATTGCCATTTTCCTTCCATCTTCTCTATTAAGGAACATGATCCTCAAATGAGAAAAGGTAATATCATGGACTTTCAAGTGAGTATGGAACCTTAAAAGTGACTTTCTTAAACCTCCCTCAGGTTTAGCCAAATTATCTCTATAAAGCAAGAATCGTAATACATGCTCCCTCAGAGCTGTTTTAACTGTAATGGGATAAAAATTATGGAGGTTGTGGGGGGCGGTGCAGGAGAACACAGGCTCTCCTCATTTTCCAGCCTGCCAAAGAGAATCTGTGAGCTGCCAGCTCATCCCCAAACCAGTTCTGATGGGCAAGCGTGAATTGGGAGCCTTACTCATTTTGCTGCTGTTGACCTTTTGGTTCAACAAAGCTGTGCTAAGCTTGACAGAACTGTACCTGCTGAGTCACATCCCCCTCTGCGTTACTCCTACTACATGAAGCCTATGGCTTCCTTGGGGCCTGCAGACCAAAACTCCACATCTGTTAGGCTCCCAGCTTTGCTTGGAAGCTCAGCCTGGATCCACCACACAGGAATCCCCAGTAGAACTCTCAGAGAGACCAGAAGCCAGTTCATCTTAACTGATACGACCCAGTCACCTGGCTCAGTATTTCACCTGTTACTCTCAGTACGTCATTTCTCAACCAAAGAATTTTCTCTCTTTCATTCTTTCTTTCCCAGTATTGAATGGAAATATCCTCAGTAGCACTTCCAACAGCTGAGGTCATCAGTTTCTTGATACTGCTTCTATCAAGCATTCGTATGTTATCCATCCTCACATTTTTGACCTACCCCATGGCCTGCACCAGACAGGTGCTAGATGAAAATTTCAGACTTTATGCAAGATATCAGGCAAGTGTTCAACAGTATGCCTTGACCACCTCAATTTAGTTGTTCCTGGATACAACAGTCTTTAATTTTTCTTTAGACTCCCATGATATTCTAAAATCCGCGGGAAGATGCTCATAAAATCTTGGAAGCTGTATGAATGAGTAGCAAATGGGAATCTCTATGAGGATCTTCAGCTCTATTTAGTGCTCTTTGGCATCAGAGTTGCTGAATTCAGGGAGAGGATATAGGGATTAAATACAGAAAGAGGCGGTCACAGGCTGTCATTTAAAATCTATCCTTTACAGCACGTGATGGGGGCTTCCCTGGTGGCTCAGACAGTGAAGAATCTGCCTGCAATGCCAGAGACCCAGGTCCGATATCTGGGTCAGAAAGATCCCCCAGAGAAGGGAATGGCTATCCACTCCAGTATTTTTGCCTAGAGAATTCCAATGGACAGAGGAGCCCGGTGGGCTACAGTTCATGGGATTGCAAAGAGTAAGACACAGCTGAGTGACAAAGACTTTCACTGTTCTGAGACTGTGAGGAGACCTCCTTCATTGGGTATGGTTCAGTACAGAGATCATCTGAGACACCATGTAATGCTAGGGTACAGCTGCCGTTTGCCTTTTTAAAATGGAAGGATAGGGGCTTCCCTGGTGGTCCAGTGGGTAAAGAGTCCACCTTGCAGTGCCAGGGGCACTTGTTTGATCCGTAACTTGAGAAGGTCCCACGTGCTGTGGAGTGGCTGGGCTGGTGTGACCAATTATAAGCCAGCGCTCTGGAGTGCATGTGCCCAGAGCCAGTGCTCTGCAACCAGAGAGGCCGCTGCAATGGGAGGCCCACACAGGCCAAAGAATAAAGATGGATGAAAATAAATAAATAAAAAACAATAAAAGAGGCCAATTTTTTTTTTTTTAAAGAAAAAATGGAACGATAGTTGATTTCCCAGCTGATACAATGGTTAAGAACCACCTGCCAACCAGAGATGTTAAGAAGCACGGGTTAAATCCCTGGATTGGGAAGATCCTATGAAGCAGAAAATGGTAACCCATTCCAGTATTCTTGCTTAAAAAACTCCATGGACAGAAGAGCCTACCCTCCATAGGGTCACAAAGAGTCAAACATGACTGAGCAGCTGATCACAGATAGTTGATTTGCAACATTACTGTGTTAGTCTCAGGTGTACAGCACAGGGATTTAGTTGTGTGTTGTTGTTATTTAGTTGCTCAGTCCTGTCCAACTCTTTTGCAACCCCATGGGTTATACTCCACCAGACTCCTCTGTCCATAGGATCTGCCATGCAAGAATACTGGAGTGGGTTGTTATTTCCTTCTTCAGGGGATCTTCCTGACCCAGGATTGAACCTGCATCTCCTGCACTGCAAGCAGATTCTTTACACCGAGCCACTGTTATAGGTTATTACAAAATATTGGGTATCCCTTGTGCTCTACAGCAGGTCCTTGTTGGTTATCTGTTTTGCATATAATAGTCTGTGTATGTTAACCCCAAACTCCTAGTTTATCCTGCCTCATCCGTTTTCCTTTTCGGTTAAAAACAAAGTTCTCTCTAGGATGAAAAAGAGACTACAAGGACTTCATTAGTAGGGTAAAAGGGGATAGGATTGACATTTGATAGATTCTTCAGGAATAAAAACAAGATGAAACTTCCATTTACTGTCTCAGAAGGGAATTAAAGCCAAGGAACCAAACCAGACTCTAAGAATACTTATTGTAATCCTGTATTTTAAAAATTAACTTCCACGTGTATAAGGCCATAGCGATTTTTTAAAAAAAGATCTTTGAACAGAAAGGGGCTTTTTTTTTTTTTTTTTTTATTGATTTATTTATTTTGGGGGGGTCGGGTTGGGGAGGGAGGGGAGCGGGCGGGCCACTTCTATTGGTCTTTCATTTCTCTATTTTCATCCGTCTTTGTTCTTTGGCTCCTGCGGGCCTCCCATCGTGGTGGCGTCTGTTATCGCAGAGCGCCAGCTCTGGGCATATGCCTCCAGAGCTCCGGCTCGGTGATTGGACACATGGGTCCAGCCGCTCCGCGGCACGTGGGATCTTCCCAGGCCAGGGATGGAACCGGCGCCCCTTGCACTGCAAGGCGGTGTCCTTATCCACTGGACCACTAGGGGAAGCCCCAGAAAGGGGCTTTTACCATCACAAAATTGTAAAATAATTGTCCTCCAATTAAAATAAAAAATAAATTTAAAAAAAAAAGAAAAGTGAAAAAAAAAAACCAGGAAGGGGTTTATGGTGGTGTTCAGGGGTAGCAGAAAGTGAAGGTTTTGAGAGGCGGATCTCCCCTGCATGGCCAAGCTTGAGTGAAGAGCTTTTACAAAGGGTAAGGAAAGTGGGGGCTAGTTCTGAGAGGAGGGGAGGGAAAGCATGGCTAGGCACCAGCGTCAAAGAGAAAAGACAGCAACATGGTCCATGGGAGCTCTCGGTGCCTAGGAAGATGCTCTGGGATGCAGCAGACCAAAACTTATGCTGTTGTTGACTGCCGCTCTGTTCACTCTGCGGAGCCGAGTTTAGCAGACATGACAGAGCCCTGATGGCTGCCGTAATGCAGATCCAAAGGCAGTGATGTGGTGAATGAGTTGTGCACTCTGGGTTGAGGGGATTTGGTAAATCTTCAGAGAGAAGGTGGCATCTGAGGAGGATTTTAAAGGTGGTGAGGACTTTGATGGTCGCTCATGGGGCTTTGGGAGTTCCAGGCTCTGGCTGGAAGAGAAAACTTGTGAGACTTCTTTAGGTGATACTACTGTCCATATGGGCTTCCCTGGTGGCTCAGTGGTGAAGAATCTGCCTGCAATACAGGAGACTTCGGTTTGATCTCTGGGTGGGGAAGATCCCCTGGAGAAGGAAATGGCAACCCATTCCAGTATTCTTGCCTGGAGAAGCCTATTGACAGAGGGACCTGGGGGAGCTACAGTCCATGGGGTCACCAAGAGTCCGGCGTGACTATGTGACCAACAGGCGTGCATGCTGTTCATGTAACTGTGCCATGTAAAGCTGGGGCTTAGGATCTGTGGCAGACCTTGGTTTACTGGAAAATACAGTTAAGTTATGATTCTCCTTTGACCTTTTAATTTTCTCTACTGATGGAGTTCTGCTTAGGTCACGGAAGAGACTTTATTTCATTTCTAGCCATTTAGTGTCCCACTGGGAAAGTATGAGTTTATGCTTTTATCTTCTGATCCTGACAGCACTAGAATATGAACGTTTTGGAAGATGGCACGTCTGATCTCTATTCAGTACTTAATTCTATCGCTAATCCCTGCTCTTCCTCAGCGTATTGATCCTCAGCCTTTTGCCAGTTCCAATATATTTCTGTGATCAATGAGACACCAGTAAACACTATGAGAGTCATCAGATCGAACGGTAGGGAAGGACCTCTGGAGGTCATTGTGCCTATAAGGTAGATGGTTCCGAGACCCACTCTAGATAGAGCTGTTGATTAGCACTCCAGGGATGGGAGCTGGCAGCCTCCCCCAGATAGCTCGTTCCAGTAATTAATCAGCTGGAAGGTTCTTCCTTGTGTCTAATTGAAATCTTTCCTGATGTAATTTCATTTATGTGCTCCTGTTTTGTCTACTTGGGTGTGGATAGCAAATGATTACTACCCACTGGGCTTCCCTGGTGGCTAAGTGGTAAAGAATCTGCCTGCAATTCAGGAACCACAGAAGACGCAGGTACAATCTCTGGGTCAGGAAGATCCCCTGGAAGGAAGCATGGCAACCCACTCCAGTATTCTTGCCTGGAGAATTTCGTGGACAGAGAAGAGACTGGCAGGCTACAGTCCATAGGGTCACAAAGAGTCGGACATGACTGAATCAACTTAGCACGCACACAAGCACTATACCACTAATAACAACTGTTCGTGAACTTAAAGACAAAATCTCACCTTTCAGTCCTTTTCTCTAGACAAAACAACTCTAATTTCTTGCACCATTCAAAAGCTGTTTCCTTTCTCTAACCTTATCCATCTTTATTAAAGTTCTCTCAACTCTCGAATGTCTCTACATTGTCTTAAAATAATTACTCTAGGGAACATCAATTTAGACTGAGTTTGGGAGTTTAACAGTTTGGGAGACTTCGCTGATGACTTCCAACGTGATGGGAATCATGGGCCTCTTTCGGTGAAAATTAAAATGACTGCTGCTGGGACTAGATTTTAGGAAGGGCTGTTGATGATAAAATGCATTAAATTTTTTATTATTGTTTTAACAGACTTCCTGTCATTGTAGTTCACCTACATTTCTCTGGAATCCCAATGGACATGGCCATGTGCCTTCTTTCCATGAAATTACTTTAAAATTATAAACTTAGAGAAGACAAGACATGACGCCTTATGTTGTGCTTTTTAATTTCTTTGGTCAGATCAAATTGAGAGTATTTAGTGTATTTTAGAGCATCTTGTCCAAAGGATTTGAAACCATAGGCATAATAATTGCCACAAATAACTATAAAAGTGTATGCCATTTATTCCCTCATGAAATGGCTTTGGGGTCGTGGAGACAGGAAGGGGCTAAATAGGTAACTAGGATACACTGAGGCTGGAGAGCAGGGGAGTGAGTTTCAACATTCCTCAGGCACCTCCGGGCGTGGGCACTGTGTCAGGTCCCATGGGTGCCCCAGTGCTCAGGGAAAGGATCACAAATGGATGGAATGATTGATTGAATCAGGATGTGTTTGTGTGGCGACGTCATGGCACCTGGGCACTGGAGGATGGGCCGTGGGGCTATTGCACTCACATCTGTCATTTGGCATTGAGTTTTTAGGCAGGAGGAAACTCGCTCCTCCAACTGTGGGTCTAAGTAAGAAATCTCTGATCAGGAACCCGAAGGAAGTCATGGGTCAGAAGATCCCGGAGAGCTGGAATTTCGTGAAACAGAGAAGAGACTGGCATGCTACAGTCCATAGGGTCACAAAGAGTCGGACATGACTGAATCAACTTAGCACGCACACAAGCACTATACCACTAATAACAACTGTTCGTGAACTTAAAGACAAAATCTCACCTTTCAGTCCTTTTCTCTAGACAAAACAACTCTAATTTCTTGCACCATTCAAAAGCTGTTTCCTTTCTCTAACCTTATCCATCTTTATTAAAGTTCTCTCAACTCTCGAATGTCTCTACATTGTCTTAAAATAATTACTCTAGGGAACATCAATTTAGACTGAGTTTGGGAGTTTAACAGTTTGGGAGACTTCGCTGATGACTTCCAACGTGATGGGAATCATGGGCCTCTTTCGGTGAAAATTAAAATGACTGCTGCTGGGACTAGATTTTAGGAAGGGCTGTTGATGATAAAATGCATTAAATTTTTTATTATTGTTTTAACAGACTTCCTGTCATTGTAGTTCACCTACATTTCTCTGGAATCCCAATGGACATGGCCATGTGCCTTCTTTCCATGAAATTACTTTAAAATTATAAACTTAGAGAAGACAAGACATGACGCCTTATGTTGTGCTTTTTAATTTCTTTGGTCAGATCAAATTGAGAGTATTTAGTGTATTTTAGAGCATCTTGTCCAAAGGATTTGAAACCATAGGCATAATAATTGCCACAAATAACTATAAAAGTGTATGCCATTTATTCCCTCATGAAATGGCTTTGGGGTCGTGGAGACAGGAAGGGGCTAAATAGGTAACTAGGATACACTGAGGCTGGAGAGCAGGGGAGTGAGTTTCAACATTCCTCAGGCACCTCCCGGGGGCGTGGGCACTGTGTCAGGTCCCATGGGTGCCCCCCAGTGCTCAGGGGAAAGGATCACAAATGGATGGAATGATTGATTGAATCAGGATGTGTTTGTGTGGCGACGTCATGGCACCTGGGCACTGGAGGATGGGCCGTGGGGCTATTGCACTCACATCTGTCATTTGGCATTGAGTTTTTAGGCAGGAGGAAACTCGCTCCTCCAACTGTGGGTCTAAGTAAGAAATCAGGAATAAAAAGAGCAGTGACACGCATTTCACTGGTAAATGAGGTAATCACTGGATTAATGGTTACATTTTTCTTATTAATTTTTGTTAGAGTACAGTAGCTTTACAATATTGTTAGTTCTGCTATATAGCACAGTGAATCAGCTATACATATACATATATCCACGTTTTGAAAGATTTCCTTCTGGGCTTCCCTGGTGGTCCCATGGGTAAGGACACCGCCTTGCAGTGCAAGAGGTGCCAGTTCGATCCCTGGCCTGGGAAGATCCCACGTGCTGTGGAGTGGCTGGACCAGTGTGTCCAGTTGCAAGCCAGCACTCTGGAGTGCATGTGCCCAGAGCCAGTGCTGTCCAGTGAGAGAGACCACTGTGATGGAAAGCCCACACAGGCCAAAGACTACAAAGATGGGTGAAAACAAATATGAATAAAAGAGGCATTATGGGGAAAAGGAAAAAATAAACCTTAAAAAAAGAGAGAGAGATTTCCTTCCCATTTAAGCCACCACAGATCACCATAGCAGAGTGCTGTATGGGAGGTTCTCGTTAGCTATCTTCTCTGTACATAGTAGCGTGTACATGTCAGTCTCAGTATCCCAATTCATCTCACCCCCTCTTTGTAAATAACATTTTTGAGATTTCACAGTGACCCAAGCAAAGTCCTCAGTCCATCGGTGGACATGAGTGCATTTATTGCTCATGACAGCTCTGTGAGCCATATACTATCTTAAGTCCATGGGACGGAGACACAGATGTGGAAATTAGCCGGGAGGAGACACCTCCTGGAAGTTCATGGAGTGGTGGGTCAGAAGAGCACGGAGGGAGTCAGTTGGAGATGACACCAATAGCATTTCGAGAGGGCCCGGGGACCAGATGAGCAGGTGTGGGGCTGCTTCTCTGGGGCTGGGACGCCCTGAGGGATGATCTGATGACCAAGAAGCACTGTCATGCTGCAGGCATTATTTCTGCATACTCTGGAAATAGATGTATGCAGGATGAGGGGTATCTGCTGCTTGCGTCATCGGAGATGCTGGGTGACGGCTGTGTGGGGACTGGGCGTTCACTCTGTTGCACAGAGATCAAGTCTTTCCTCTCTTCATCATCCCGTGCCCTCCTCCTCCATTCTTCCTCCTTCCTCTTCTCTTCCAGGACCCTCCTCAGAGGCTGTTAGCTCCTGGCCCCAGCCCTGGCTCCGCATGGCAATGGAGCGGCTCCGTGTGTGTGTGTGTGTGTGTGTGTACTGTCGTGCAATCGTGTTCAACTCTTCCACGCCATAGACTGTAGCCCACCAGGCTCGTCTGTCCATGGGATTTCCCAGGCAAGATTCCTGGAGTGGGCAACCATTTCTTCCTCCAGGAGATGGACCAGAGATCACACCCACGTCTCCTGCATTGTCAGGCGGATTCTTTAGCACTGGGCCACCTGGAAAGCCCCATGGGGCGCCTCCCTATTTGGCTCACATCCTCCTCATGTCAGCAGCCAGACTCGAGTGCTGTCCAGAGAGGCTGCCAGTGAGAGAACCACTGTGATGGAAAGCCCACACAGAAGATGGGTGAAAACAAATATGAATAAAAGAGGCATTATGGGGAAAAGGAAAAAATAAACCTTAAAAAAAGAGAGAGAGATTTCCTTCCCATTTAAGCCACCACAGATCACCATAGCAGAGTGCTGTATGGGAGGTTCTCGTTAGCTATCTTCTCTGTACATAGTAGCGTGTACATGTCAGTCTCAGTATCCCAATTCATCTCACCCCCTCTTTGTAAATAACATTTTTGAGATTTCACAGTGACCCAAGCAAAGTCCTCAGTCCATCGGTGGACATGAGTGCATTTATTGCTCATGACAGCTCTGTGAGCCATATACTATCTTAAGTCCATGGGACGGAGACACAGATGTGGAAATTAGCCGGGAGGAGACACCTCCTGGAAGTTCATGGAGTGGTGGGTCAGAAGAGCACGGAGGGAGTCAGTTGGAGATGACACCAATAGCATTTCGAGAGGCCGGGCACCAGATGAGCAGGTGTGGGGCTGCTTCTCTGGGGCTGGGACGCCCTGAGGGATGATCTGATGACCAAGAAGCACTGTCATGCTGCAGGCATTATTTCTGCATACTCTGGAAATAGATGTATGCAGGATGAGGGGTATCTGCTGCTTGCGTCATCGGAGATGCTGGGTGACGGCTGTGTGGGGACTGGGCGTTCACTCTGTTGCACAGAGATCAAGTCTTTCCTCTCTTCATCATCCCGTGCCCTCCTCCTCCATTCTTCCTCCTTCCTCTTCTCTTCCAGGACCCTCCTCAGAGGCTGTTAGCTCCTGGCCCCAGCCCTGGCTCCGCATGGCAATGGAGCGGCTCCGTGTGTGTGTGTGTGTGTGTGTGTACTGTCGTGCAATCGTGTTCAACTCTTCCACGCCATAGACTGTAGCCCACCAGGCTCGTCTGTCCATGGGATTTCCCAGGCAAGATTCCTGGAGTGGGCAACCATTTCTTCCTCCAGGAGATGGACCAGAGATCACACCCACGTCTCCTGCATTGTCAGGCGGATTCTTTAGCACTGGGCCACCTGGAAAGCCCCATGGGGCGCCTCCCTATTTGGCTCACATCCTCCTCATGTCACCGTTCCCTTGGAACATCACCGTTGGCCTCCCAGTCTCAGCATCAAACCCTTCCTGGCTGTGGCTGTGAGGCCTTCTCTTCTTCTCCTCCTATAACTTCAGATGCTGTCTCATGACCTGGCCATTCCTTTCTTGTCCCTCTGATGACTTCCGCTCCACTTGAGGCTTCCTGCCTTGTCCCCGTCCTTTATCACCCCTGACCCAACCTACTCCTACCCCTGCTTTGGGTGACAGAGACAGTGAACACATGACCCTGCCTGTGGAGTGGGTTTCTATATGAGCTTGAATCTGAACGCAATTTTGAAGGGGAATGCAGGTATAAGGCTAGGTACAGAAGGAAGGGTGAATTTGCGCTCTTCTGTCTATGTGTATATTTATTCTCATGGTGGGAAGAAGTAGCTTGGAGTAAGTCAATAGACATCAAGAGAATCCTGTGGTCAAGCTTACTTCAAATAAGGAAAAGGTGGACTGCATAAAGACATGCCTAGGAAGGTGATGATCCAGTTTTTGTAAACTGAACACATCCTAAATTTCTATTACTGTGTCCATGTCTGTGACAGGATTGATTGCTTTTTGGCAATCAAGGAAATATGTTTTTCAAAATACATATCTTTACATGTGTGTATGTATGTAGAGAAAGACCTGTAGGTATCAAGTGAAAATAGAAGGTTAGAGCAGTAGTGTATAATGTGATGTATAATTTTTACTGCATTTGCATGTTTATGCTTAGAAAATATCTAAGCAGATTGCTAAAGTAATAATATAGTTAGCCCTGGAAAGTGAAATTATTTTTCCTAACTGTGATTTGCCACAGTGAAATGTAACATATGAGTAAGACGAAAGGATAAAGTTTTGAGATGGCAACAGTATTTTAGGAGTAACACAAATACGAAGAGTGGGAAGAAGGGAAGAGGTCACTGTAACACAGACAAAGAAGGGCTTCCCAGGTAGCTCAGTAGATAAAGAATCCGTCTGCAATGCAGGAGACACAGTTTCAATCCCTGGGTCAGGAAGATCCCCTGGAGGAGGGCATGGCCACCCACTCCAGTTTTCTTGCCTGAGAGATCCCATGGACAGAGGAGCCTGGCGGACTGCAGTCCATGAGGTCACAAAGAGTTGAACAGGACTGAAGCCACTGAGCACACAAGGGAGGGTTACAAGGCCTGAGCCTTTGTTTCCCTCCTCCTGCACCTAACAGCCTAAAACCTCTGCCTACCTTAAAGTTCTACCCAGTTAGAAATTTATTTGAAGTAACAAACACCCCTTGAAGGGCAGAGATTTTCCAGTGATTCATGGGACATTTTAGCCCACAAGGTGTCTTTGTGAGAATTAGAAAAAGATGCCTATTCCTTAAAACTCTGTACTGCCAGGTGCAGGAGAATCATCCTAGTGGAAACACTTGGCGACAATATTCATGTGAGGACGATGCTCCTGAGTTTGCGCAGTGGCCTGCCTGAACACACGTATGAGTCATTCCTTCATCATTGTGACACAGAGGTTGCTTTCCTCTTAATCTGGCTGAGACCATAACTCGAAAAGGTGAGCGCTTCCATGAGCACAGGGACACATGGCACGCTGGGAGAGGCAGTGAACGTGGAACACCCTGCAGGAGAGCTCTGAATCCGGAAACTCTGGACAGCCTGAAACAACAGAGGGCGTTGGCCCAAAGTCACAGAGGGGCCCAGGCGCTCAGGGTCTGAGGGAGCCGAAAGCAAGAGATGGAGATCCCAAAGCTGTCCTTCCAATTCTCGGTGCTGGCCCAGGGTCTCCAGGATTCCGGTGGTCTTGGGGCACTGTCCTTGAATTCTCGTGGGGCCCTTCTTCATGGGGCCTTAGACAGGAGCGGAATCTCGCGTTCATATTGGAGCTGCCTCCAAGGGATGTTGGGCTCACAGCATGTGGACCACTGTGGAGGGCAGATTAGTGCAATCCGTTCCTGTGTTCAAGCCATAATGCTCATTTAGCAGCTGGGCTTCTTAGTGTAGTTTATAGCCACTTAGGGCAGTTTCCATCCCAGAGCTTTTCATCCATTACTGACAGAGTCCTTCCCAGTTCACTGAAGTCAAAAGCCTAAGAGCAGACCAGGAAATCAACGGTTTTCTTTGAGCAGACCTGTGCCCTGGCTGTTTTATCTTATGATAAAGCTCTCCTTGGCTCCAGGCAGTTTTGATTGTGGCCAGTCATTAAGCTAGTCAATAAAAAGTGGATACCTTGCAATTCTCTCTTCAAGGGAAAGATCTGGTTTTGAGCTATTAAATGGTAGACATTTAACAATTATAATTCTGTTACTTTGGGTGTGATGGTAGCAGCTGAGAAAGGACCAGGCCAGGGTTCCGTGGGAAGCAGTTTCTGAGCCCGATAATGGAAGAGCTGGGATGTATATGAAAGAGGTCCATGAGTTCCAAGATGCTCATTATACAAATCATAATTAATGTGATTATTTGACAGATAACTGAGGGTCTGCTATTGCTGAGATTGTTCAAATTAAAAAAAAAAAAAAACTTTCTTGGAATTTGAATTGACCCGTATTGGTTTAGATAGCGAAGACTCTAAACTCACTTAGAAAAGAGTTGCGTGTGAATTTCTCAGGAGTTCTCCCATGATTCTTCTCAGAACCCCTGTCAACGCTTGTCTTTCATCCAAAGAACGTTGACCTGAGGGTGTGTCCAGGAGGATGGCTGGTGGTCTTGCCTGCGTTTTGGGGTGCTCAGCTTGAGGAAAAGCCATAGGAACTAGGGACAGCAATCGAACAGGAATACCAGCTGTGTGATTCTGGGCTCCTTGTGGAGGGCCTGCCTCCCCACCCAAACAGGACCTCCACTGAGACCCGGCCTGGATCGTACTGGCAGTGGTGGCTTAGCTGCTAAGTCATGTGCGACTCTTATGATCCCATGTGCTGCAGCCCTGCGGGCTCCTCAGCCCAGGGCGGTAGTCCACTGAGTGAGAGCAGACACTGCTGCTACCACAAGAGAGATGAACCTGTCACCTCCCAGAGCAAGAATCTGCGAGGGCAGGAACGGTGTGTGTTCTGTGGGCCACGGAATCCTCAGAGCCTAACAGCTAGCTGATATTAGTTAAATGAGTTATAGTAGTTAAATTAACTAGAAAGTGTTACAGAGGCATTTGGAGTGCTGGAGTAGAACTTGAACAGAAGTTACTACTTGGATAGGATTATGATGACTTGACACACACTTAGGCTCCTGATGTGAACTGCAATAGTTCCCTCCAAGTTGGTCAAAATCAGGGCAATAACCTATCCTAACCAGACTCATCAGAGACTGATGTATAAGCTCGATGCCAGCTTTCATGTTGTCAACTGTTCCATAGCACACCATCTCCAAACTTACTGGTTTAAAATAACAACCAGTAAGCTATTAGTTTTGCCATTTGAGAAGGATTCCGAGAGAATCGAATATTTTCGATCCCAGCAGCTTCATTGAGTGTTTGGCTCGAGCTAGAGGATCTGATTCTAAGAATGGTTCACTCAGATGGCTGGCACACTGGTTCTGGCTGTCAAGGCTGGTCATCAGGTCTCAGTTCTCCTCCATGCAGGGGCCCCTCCACTTGACTACTTGTGCTTCCTCAAAGCACAGGGTCTGGTTCCACCTGGCACAGCACCACTTCTGCTCTGTGCTCTGAGTCCAGCAGTCTCAGACCCTGCTCAGATTTACCAGGTGGGAGGAGGGGATGGATAAGAAATACCCTACCTCTTGGGCTTCCCTGGTGGTCCAGTGGGTAAAGAGTCTGCCTTGCAGTGCAAGGGGCACAGTTCGATCCCTGGCCTGGGAAGATCCCACGTACCGTGGAGCAGCGGGACCAGTGTGTCCAGTTACGAGCCAGCGCTCTGGAGCGCATGCGTCCAGAGCCAGTACTCTGCAACGAGAGAGGCCACTGCAACGGGAGGCCCACATGGGCCGAAGAGTGGAGATGGATGAAAATAAATAAATATAAAACCAGTAAAGGAGGCAAAAATTAAAATATTTAAAAAAAAAAGAAATACCCTACCTCTTAATGGAGGAAATGATAAAAATGTGTAGCCTTTTCAGCGAACCCCCCAATGTTCACAGAAGATCTAGTCAGTACTGAAGTTGAGTGTTTATTACATTTTCTTCCTTAGAGAAAAGTTTCAGTTAGCTAAATGACACAGGCCAGAGCAGGAAGATGGTACTTGACCTCCTTAAAATTCCCCTCAAGTCAGTTCCGCTTCCAAACCCTGGCAAATAAATGCTCAGTGTAAGTGGACTCCATTTATGATGCAGGTGATTTTTAATTTAAAGTGCCAGTCTGCCAACATCCCCTAGCCCACCCTCTCCACAGGCAGATCACTTATGATTCCTCTTTTATGGAAACACGGGAGCTGCCATGCCCCAGTTACAGGAAGATTCCCTGTTGTGTATGGACCAGGGGAGTGGATCCCGTGGCCTGAAGGGCTGGCGTCACCCAAGTTGTGATACATCCATCTCAACTCTCATGTAACTTGCCACATGTATTTGGAACACAGCAGAATCGATTTTCGATCCCAAGCCAGCTTCATTGAGTGTTTGGCTCGAGCTAGAGGATCTGATTCTAAGAATGGTTCACTCAGATGGCTGGCACACTGGTTCTGGCTGTCAAGGCTGGTCATCAGGTCTCAGTTCTCCTCCATGCAGGGGCCCCTCCACTTGACTACTTGTGCTTCCTCAAAGCACAGGGTCTGGTTCCACCTGGCACAGCACCACTTCTGCTCTGTGCTCTGAGTCCAGCAGTCTCAGACCCTGCTCAGATTTACCAGGTGGGAGGAGGGGATGGATAAGAAATACCCTACCTCTTGGGCTTCCCTGGTGGTCCAGTGGGTAAAGAGTCTGCCTTGCAGTGCAAGGGGCACAGTTCGATCCCTGGCCTGGGAAGATCCCACGTACCGTGGAGCAGCGGGACCAGTGTGTCCAGTTACGAGCCAGCGCTCTGGAGCGCATGCGTCCAGAGCCAGTACTCTGCAACGAGAGAGGCCACTGCAACGGGAGGCCCACATGGGCCGAAGAGTGGAGATGGATGAAAATAAATAAATATAAAACCAGTAAAGGAGGCAAAAATTAAAATATTTAAAAAAAAAAGAAATACCCTACCTCTTAATGGAGGAAATGATAAAAATGTGTAGCCTTTTCAGCGAACCCCCCAATGTTCACAGAAGATCTAGTCAGTACTGAAGTTGAGTGTTTATTACATTTTCTTCCTTAGAGAAAAGTTTCAGTTAGCTAAATGACACAGGCCAGAGCAGGAAGATGGTACTTGACCTCCTTAAAATTCCCCTCAAGTCAGTTCCGCTTCCAAACCCTGGCAAATAAATGCTCAGTGTAAGTGGACTCCATTTATGATGCAGGTGATTTTTAATTTAAAGTGCCAGTCTGCCAACATCCCCTAGCCCACCCTCTCCACAGGCAGATCACTTATGATTCCTCTTTTATGGAAACACGGGAGCTGCCATGCCCCAGTTACAGGAAGATTCCCTGTTGTGTATGGACCAGGGGAGTGGATCCCGTGGCCTGAAGGGCTGGCGTCACCCAAGTTGTGATACATCCATCTCAACTCTCATGTAACTTGCCACATGTATTTGGAACAACAGCAGAAAGTTTTCTCTGTCCTTCGGGTGGCTGTCTTCCCTCTACAGAGTTAGAAGGGTCATTGGCAAATCCACGTACATTAGTTCTTCCAGAGATGATGGTGGGAAAATAAGTGTGTTCTTTTGATGGTCAGAAAATGAAACACCACCAAGTTTCCTGGTCAGCTCCGTCTCTTTTCAGAGATTTCCAGCCCTACTTGTGGCAGATGTTTGTTTGCTGCTTCTACAGATTTCTGATTCCATTAGAGCCACCCTGAGAAGCATTCCAGACTCTGCTAACTTTACTTGATTTTAAGTGACCGGAGTAGTGACCTCTTCTCATTGACCTGTGAGTCCTGGGCAGTGGATATGTGTTACAATGTCTCCAGGCAGCGCCGTGATGCACCAGGTGGATACTTGGGGAAAAACAGGCGTCGGAAAGGGGAGCTTGCCTGAGGTCCTTAGTGCGGCCTCCAGGTGGGAACTCAAGTCTCCCCAAGTCCACTGTTTCTTTGATGTTTTATGCAAGCCTGTATCAGCCATGATAGGTCCAGTTTTGCTAGCTTACCTCTTAGAGCCAACTTCTATCCATTTCTTGAGGTACTTGATTGACTTAACAAGCCATAGTACTGAGTCCATGTTTTAAAAGATAGATGGATGATCAATGTATAGATGAGACAGATGATTACATAGATAAGTAAATAGATGATGGAGAGATAGGTAGCAACAATAGGAAAATTGGGAACAAAAGAAAATAGACTTATTTTCCCACCACCGTAACACAAGTGTTTTAATTTCAGTGTAGCCTTTTCCCTTGTGCCCACCTGGTTTAATACCGTTGCCATCACAGTTTTCAGAACATGTTTTAATATATGGACTTTCCCTCAGGTTTCTATATTTTACAATAGTAATTTATATTTAGACATGGTCGTAGTCTGGGTGGATGACCAAAGTAGATGGACACTTTTTGTTTTTAAAATGTTTTTTCTCTCTATAAAAGCAATTCATGTGCAGTATAAAAACATTTGAAAATCTAACGCAAGTCTAAGAAGAATACAAAGATTTTTGTTATATTCAGAGATAATACTGTTACAGTTTGGACTATTTTCTTCCAGGCTTTAAAAATATATGATAAATAGATTTTGTTTATATAGACACACATATGTCATTTTATTGTATGCAGAAGTGGGATCATGCTGTCAGAGCAACAACTTCAACTAGTGTTTGCATGTCTCCACAAAAGGAATTTTTTTTTCCTGATGCTTTGTTTCTCTATAAGGATTCTCCTTTTGGAGAGTTTCATTGTTTCCCAAGGCGGGAATTTCCTGCAAATTTGAGATGTACCTAAATGTGAAATTACTTCCTCCCAGTTTGGGCTGCATCGGGACAGAAGGGCACACACATGCACACTTCAGTAGAGTGCGCTATGCATTCATTGCCTCATAAACCTCGGGGCAAGGCTGATAATGATGTGGCGAGGTGTCCTCTAGCTAAACGATGAAGCTGGATTAAAGGATGTTATTCTGTGCAAATGTGGTCTCCTATGAACAGCGTCCCATGAAAAGATGTTCCTGACCTCATGGAGGAGAGGGGCCAGGTTTATCTCATCCTACCTGTAAGACGAGAAAGCCACTCTTCCCTATTACTTCGGTGCATATTTCAGAGGCATGAGTTAAATTGGGTATGGAAGCTTAGTTTCTCATAGTAGTAAATACGATACACAAGCATGCTAAGTCTCCTCAGCTATGTCCGACGCTTTGTGATCCTACGGACTGTAGTCCACCAGGCTCCTCTGTCCATAGGATTCTCCAGGCAAGAATATTGGAGTGGGTTACCACGATTGTCTCTAGGGGGTCTTCCTGACCCAGGGATTGAACCCACATCTCCTGCGGCTTCTGCGTTGCAGGCAACTTATTTTTTTACTGCTGAGACACCAGAGAAGCCCACTGTCCAATAGCAAAATGCATTTCTTACCAAAATGTTGATGCAAAATGCATCAACATTCTCTACTTTAACTCTGAAATAGTAGATTTGGTGCACGTCATCTGTTTTTTATGTTCCATACAGTGTAACATTTTTAAAATGTGAAGTTCTTTAAATGCATAAAAAATATAGAAAATACTATCTAGGATACCATGATTCCACAGTACAGATTTTTTTTTTTTAACTTTGGCTTCTTTTACTGGTCTTTTGTTTATATTTATTTTCATCCATCTTTAGTCTTTGCCCTGTGTGGGCCTCCCATTGCAGTGGCCTCTCTCATTGCAGAGCACCAGCTCTGGGGGCATGCGCTCCAGAGCACTGACTCTTAATTGGACACACTGGTCCAACCACTCTGCGGCATGTGGGATCTTCCTGGACCAGGGATCAAACCAGTGTCTCTTATATTGCAAGGTGGATTCCTAACCATGGGATCAACAGAGAAGCCCATTGCACGGATTTCGTGAAGGTCAGCATTGTCCATATTTCCTTCCCATCTCTTTCAAAGACAGTATTTCCTGGTGGGTATATTCTTCCTACACACAATCTTGGATGAAGTCTTTTTTGCATGAAGACTAGGAGTCAGGGTGTCCTTCCAGTCTCTCCACTCTCTAGTTCCTGCTCTCAGAATGTCACTCGTCAAGTGAAATGAGTCCCTTCGGTGACTCCAAAACCCACAGAAGAGAGAACAAAAGGTAAAACAAAAGGAAAGATGAAATCAGGCGTTCCCCAAAACCAGTAGAGTGACAAGGGGGAAGTGGGTGTGGTGGGAACATAGGCTGAGCTGGATGTTAATTGCACCATCTGTGAGTGTGTCAGAAGCCCGATAGACGCAGTAGACTGGTTTTACTTTTCTTCTTCTTTTTTTCATCACATTTTGAGACAAGCTGCCTCCTGAATTGGATAATTTTTAAGGTTATGGTTGCACATTTAAAAAGTGAAAATTGAGGCTTCTCCCATTCTTTGCATCTTTCCTGAGTTATGGGAGTAATTCACAGCAATTCAGAATTTACATCTTGGAGCAAACTTAATGATTTGGCTTTGCTGAATTTGGCAGGGAAGGCGGGGTGTGGATGAACCTCATCAGGCAAGGCCTGATTTTCCAAGAGCCCATCATTTAGACGCTTATTATCCACTTTGTGAAGTTTCTAGGTCTTTTGCTTTCCCCGCCCCCTTCCACCTCCTGCTGGGTTTTGGTCATTTTTGCTGCTAGTTAGGACTTCCATTGGCAGGTGTGGAGGAGCAAAGAGAACAGGCAAATGTTATTAAGTTTTGCTTCATGGTAAGAGCTGTACAAAGTACTTGGTGGGGGAGAAATGTGAACCTTCACCTATGATAAGGTTTGAGTTGTCTGTGTTGATTCAGACTGTGTATGCGCTCCCTGCCCTCCATTAGCATTGATTGTAAAGAGCTGACTTGTGAAAAAACAACTGCCAAATAGAGCTGAGAATCACAGTGAACCATGACTTCTGCATGGTCCGGTGGTATGACGCCACGATGAGAGGGAACCTGTGTCCATAGAAGTTCACCGAAGTGTCCAGTTGGTGGGCAGTCTTTCTCCTCCCTCAGTGCAGGTCAGGCACACAGTAAAGGAGAAGTAGGGTGAGACTATGTGCTGGGGCAGATTTTATAGGCACATGGGACAACTTTCTCAATCTGAATGCACTGATGTCTCTGCTTGCTAATGTTGAGATAGGTCTGGGGATGGGCTTTGGGGTATACCCATCATCTTAGGTCCTGACACATAAAAAAGTTGGCAGGATGGTAAGAGGACCGAGGAAAGAACAGTGGAAAGAGTAAAAGAGATTCTACAAAGGTAAATGAATCTGAGTTCTCCAACCTGAGTGGAATACTACTGAGTCATGAAAAGGAACAAAAGAATGCCATTTGTAGCAACCTGGATGCAACTAGAGATTATCATACTAAGTGAAGTAAGTCAGAATGAGAAAGTCAGATACCATGTGATATCCTTTATGTGTGGAATCTAAAATTCAGCACAGATGAACCTCACTATGGAACAGAAACAGATTCACAGACCTGGAGACTGGTGGTTGCCAAAGGGGAGTGGACGAGGGAGAAGGATGGTCTGGGAGGTTGGGGTTGGTAAA
This sequence comes from Tragulus kanchil, assembly GCA_022376925.1. Taxonomy (NCBI): domain Eukaryota; kingdom Metazoa; phylum Chordata; class Mammalia; order Artiodactyla; family Tragulidae; genus Tragulus; species Tragulus kanchil. The sequence continues at coordinate 275,342,843 of JAIOJX010000004.1, forward strand.
TGCAAGCTATCCCACTTAGAATGGATAAACAACAAGGTCTGACTGTACAGCACAGGGAACTATGTCTGGTATCCTGGGATAAATCATAATGGAAAAGAATATTAAAAAAGGAATGTCTCTACATGTGTCACTAATGCTGTACAGCAAAGACTGGCACAACATTGTCAAGCAAGGATACTTCAACTACCAATAAAAGGATTCTCCCCCTGAAGATGGGGAGCTCCCAGGTTGGCTAAGGAATACGCCATGCTCTGAGAATGTCCTGCAGGGCCTAGAGCTACCCTTAGTCTCCCTGTGATACCAGGGAGCAGGCGAGGCAACCAGACCCACTGCGGATCCCGTTCCACGTCCATCCGTGCCATTCACAGGGCCCCTTGGGTCGTCGCTCGGCTGCATAGTCACGTGGTTTCTCTGAGCTGGAGTACAAGCCCCTTAACGTGTCTGCACACCAAGCATCATTTTTCCCAACAACAAAATGAATTAGAAAAACGAATTCACTCCCTCATCAGCCCCATTTGAAGACTTGTCCTGGATTCTCACTTAATGGGGATGGAGCGTCACATCCAAGACCTTCGCACATGTCCTCAGGCCCTTCCCAGGCCTAAACCTGTCACTGTTTCTCCCACTCCAGTGACCGTCCTCCATCCCATCCTGCAGCCTCGGCGCCAGCATTCCTCAGAGTCTCTAACCCACTTTTCCGTGGACACATAAACGATCATTCATTGATTTTAACTGGAGTGTCATTGTTTTACGATGCTGTGTTAGTTTCAGCTGTATAGCAAAGTACATCAGCTGTATGTGTATATCCTCATCCCTTTGGGATTCCTTTCCCATTCAAGTCACCACAGAGCATTGTGTAGCATCCCCTGTGTTATACTGTCTGTTTTCATTAGCTGTCTATTTCATAGTTCGTATCAATCATATATGTTAATCCCAATATCCCAATACATCCCCCCACCTCGTACCCCTTGGTATCCATACATTTGTTCTCTACGTCTGTGTCTTTATTTCTGCTTTGCAGATGAGATTATCCATACTCTTTTTCTGGGCTTCCCAGGTGATGCTAGTGGTAAAGAACCTTCCTGCCAATACAGCAGACAGAAGAAGCGACATGGGTTCTGTCCCTGTGTCGGGAAGGCCCCCTGGAGGAGGACATGGCAACCCACTCCCATATTCTTGCCTGGAAAATCCCATGGACAGAGGAGCCTGGTGGATGATGGTCCCTGGGGCCACAAAAGAGTCAGATACCACTGAGTGCACACACATACACACCATATGTATATATGTGACTTATTCAATTTTTTTAACTTTTTTCTTTTTGGCCACTTCTATTGGTCTTTCATTTATTTATTTGCATCCATCTTTGTTCTTTGGCCTGTGTGGGCCTCCCATCGCAGTGGCCTCTGTCACTGCAGAGCACCGGCTCGGTAGTTGGACACATTGCTCCAGCCGCTCTGTGGCACGTGGGATCTTCCCAGACCAGGGATCGAACCGGCACCCCCTGCACTGCAGGGCGGTGTCCTTACCCACTGGACCACCAGGGAAGCCCTGACCGATTCATTTTGATGTAGAGCAGAAACTAATACAACAATGTAAAGAACTATGCTCCAATAAAGAATTAGGTTTTTGAAAAAATAATGAGTTTGGTCGGTAGAAATTCCCTCTTCCAGGACTGGAGATTTTCTGGGAAGCCATATGGGGATGAAGGGCCCCGAGTGTCCTGTTCAGGAGCCTGGGCTTCACCCTGTAACCAGTAGCTACACCCTCACTTCAGAGTCACGGGGTGACTTGCTGAAAGTAGGAATTTCTGAGCCCTACTTCAGAGTGTAGGGCTTCCCAAGGTGACTCAGTGGTAAAGAATCTGCCTGCCCATGCAGGAGACAGGGGTTCAATCCCTGGGTTGGGAAGATCCCCTGCAGTGGAAAACGGCAACCTACTCTTGTATTCTTGCCTGGAGAATTCTATGGACAGAGGAGCCTGGCAGGTTATAGTCCCTGGCGTTGCAGAGAGTCACATGCGACTGAGTACACACACACATACCCATTCCAGGTGAGCAGCGGAGACTCAGCGGAGCCCCTACTCAGGTGGAAACCTGGGTGGCAAAGCCTAAATGGGGTGCTAGCCTGGAGCTAGACACAGAAATCCTGGCCCTCTTGATGGTTCTTATATATGAAGTCCTAAAATTATAAAGGAAAGACTGACTCAACACTATTTACTGGACAATTTTCAAATAATTCTCAGAAAATAATCTTTACAAGCACCTGTCATTTCCAGGGACATCTGACTCTATTTCTGACAAAGCTTCTTCCCATGCGACAGAGTTGGAGTCCCCATTGGGTGACAGCCTAGACCACTGATGTAGGAACTTTGTACCTGTCTGCCACACCTACCAGCGTTTCCATCAGTGTTGTTGTGTCTCTTTAGGTCAACTGGAAAATGAAAATAAATCTATTCCTTCTGTCCAAATTTCTGGGAAAAAAAAACTTGGGGAAACTAACAGCTATGGAGATCTTATTTAGTTCCCTCGGGAATTTTTTTTCTGGCTCTCCTGGGGGCTCTTAAGGCTCATTCCTAACATCCCAAGACCTTCCTGGATGAAATTTGAATTTGGCAACAGCCACGTTTACAGCTGCATTCTCACTCAAGCAGGAGCTTTGGGTATGGAGAAAGAAATGAGAAGAAGAGTTAAGCTCACAAAAGAGGATTCATCTCCTCTAGCTGGTGTTTGTCCATTGCTGAGTTCTTATCTCCACTTCCCACCAACACCTACTTACTTGGATCTTGCCTCATTTTGGCAGTTCTCTGTGCGTGGACTCTGGTTGCTATGGAGATGTTATCCGGCATGCTGCATGCTGTTCCCTCTCGTCTCTTCCTTTCTCTCCAGCGTGCCTGCCCCCCCTCTGTCCTCCAGTCCTCCCGGATACACCCAGCCTGGCCGTTGTGACCGAGCACATGAAACACCGCATCTCTTCAGGCTCTTTAGCCGCTCTGCCTCCAGCCACACTGAATGTGTTTTAACTTCATATAATCAAAGCAACCTGGGAGTGGTTGGAAGAGAGGGGAGGAAATGGACTCAAATGCTAAATTCCTTTACGTCATGCTAGGATGCTCAGGAGTTTGAGGGAATTCAGGCAAGTGTTAATCAAATGAAATTCCCTCTGCTTTCACAGGGATTAAACCTTTGCTGAGGTTCAGAGAGACATATTAACAATACTTTTCGGTTTCCACCTGATGGCACAAACTAATTCTCAGAAAATGATGGTTCTTATATATGAAGTCCTAAAATTATAAAGGAAAGACTGACTCAACACTATTTACTGGACAATTTTCAAATAATTCTCAGAAAATAATCTTTACAAGCACCTGTCATTTCCAGGGACATCTGACTCTATTTCTGACAAAGCTTCTTCCCATGCGACAGAGTTGGAGTCCCCATTGGGTGACAGCCTAGACCACTGATGTAGGAACTTTGTACCTGTCTGCCACACCTACCAGCGTTTCCATCAGTGTTGTTGTGTCTCTTTAGGTCAACTGGAAAATGAAAATAAATCTATTCCTTCTGTCCAAATTTCTGGGAAAAAACTTGGGGAAACTAACAGCTATGGAGATCTTATTTAGTTCCCTCGGGAATTTTTTTTCTGGCTCTCCTGGGGGCTCTTAAGGCTCATTCCTAACATCCCAAGACCTTCCTGGATGAAATTTGAATTTGGCAACAGCCACGTTTACAGCTGCATTCTCACTCAAGCAGGAGCTTTGGGTATGGAGAAAGAAATGAGAAGAAGAGTTAAGCTCACAAAAGAGGATTCATCTCCTCTAGCTGGTGTTTGTCCATTGCTGAGTTCTTATCTCCACTTCCCACCAACACCTACTTACTTGGATCTTGCCTCATTTTGGCAGTTCTCTGTGCGTGGACTCTGGTTGCTATGGAGATGTTATCCGGCATGCTGCATGCTGTTCCCTCTCGTCTCTTCCTTTCTCTCCAGCGTGCCTGCCCCCCCTCTGTCCTCCAGTCCTCCCGGATACACCCAGCCTGGCCGTTGTGACCGAGCACATGAAACACCGCATCTCTTCAGGCTCTTTAGCCGCTCTGCCTCCAGCCACACTGAATGTGTTTTAACTTCATATAATCAAAGCAACCTGGGAGTGGTTGGAAGAGAGGGGAGGAAATGGACTCAAATGCTAAATTCCTTTACGTCATGCTAGGATGCTCAGGAGTTTGAGGGAATTCAGGCAAGTGTTAATCAAATGAAATTCCCTCTGCTTTCACAGGGATTAAACCTTTGCTGAGGTTCAGAGAGACATATTAACAATACTTTTCTGGTTTCCACCTGGACTGTTTCATCATGTCCCAGTGTTATCTACAAAGGAGAAAGCTTGAACTATTTCAGCTCCCAGATTCCCACTTAGGAAATAATTCACTTGGTGCATTTTCTGCACTGATCCGCAAGTATCTTGACAGATGTGAGCATCCCGGGTTATCAAGAGTTGGGCCAGATGTAGAAAAGATCTTAGTGTGAAAAGCTGTGCCCCTCACTCTCTCTTCTACTCTTGCTGTGGTGGTGTTGGGGGAGCTGTGGAGGGGCAAGGTATGAGGGAGACATGTCTGACCATGTTACCATAGGGGGAAAAGTTCTTTTCTCCCCCCACTGAGGTCATTTTAATTTTTTAATTTACTTTTAAATTGGAAAATATTAGGAAATAAAGCACAAGTTCTCCTTTTGTTTTTCTGGTTTATTTTTTAAAAAAGACCTTATGACTCCAATGTTATAAGCAAAGTGATATCTATTTTTCTCTGTTCCTAAACTAACAAAGTGAATTTACATTGATAGAGAACACCCCCAGTATTTTTTTTTTTTTTGCATGTATTTTGGATTTACCCAATGCTTTTATTATTCAGTCAAAAAGAGAAAGCAACAAACAAACACCACTATCAGCAGTCTTGTTATCAGGAAGTTTCTTTTGCTTTCATATGGAATAGGGTTTGAGTAAGTTAACATGGTTCTCAGAGGCAAACATATGTTTTATGAACAATGGAGTGGGAAGAACACCCAAAGGGGAGCAGGTTAAAAGTTTTAAAAAATTTCAGCTTGTGCAGAAATGATGTCTCTACCGTTTGACCGATTGTTTTAGGAAAGAAAGATTATAGGTGTATATTCTTCAGAAGTTATCCCAGCCTGGCCGTTGTGACCGAGCACATGAAACACCGCATCTCTTCAGGCTCTTTAGCCGCTCTGCCTCCAGCCACACTGAATGTGTTTTAACTTCATATAATCAAAGCAACCTGGGAGTGGTTGGAAGAGAGGGGAGGAAATGGACTCAAATGCTAAATTCCTTTACGTCATGCTAGGATGCTCAGGAGTTTGAGGGAATTCAGGCAAGTGTTAATCAAATGAAATTCCCTCTGCTTTCACAGGGATTAAACCTTTGCTGAGGTTCAGAGAGACATATTAACAATACTTTTCTGGTTTCCACCTGGACTGTTTCATCATGTCCCAGTGTTATCTACAAAGGAGAAAGCTTGAACTATTTCAGCTCCCAGATTCCCACTTAGGAAATAATTCACTTGGTGCATTTTCTGCACTGATCCGCAAGTATCTTGACAGATGTGAGCATCCCGGGTTATCAAGAGTTGGGCCAGATGTAGAAAAGATCTTAGTGTGAAAAGCTGTGCCCCTCACTCTCTCTTCTACTCTTGCTGTGGTGGTGTTGGGGGAGCTGTGGAGGGGCAAGGTATGAGGGAGACATGTCTGACCATGTTACCATAGGGGGAAAAGTTCTTTTCTCCCCCCACTGAGGTCATTTTAATTTTTTAATTTACTTTTAAATTGGAAAATATTAGGAAATAAAGCACAAGTTCTCCTTTTGTTTTTCTGGTTTATTTTTTAAAAAAGACCTTATGACTCCAATGTTATAAGCAAAGTGATATCTATTTTTCTCTGTTCCTAAACTAACAAAGTGAATTTACATTGATAGAGAACACCCCCAGTATTTTTTTTTTTTTTGCATGTATTTTGGATTTACCCAATGCTTTTATTATTCAGCCAAAAAAAGAGAGAAAGCAACAAACAAACACCACTATCAGCAGTCTTGTTATCAGGAAGTTTCTTTTGCTTTCATATGGAATAGGGTTTGAGTAAGTTAACATGGTTCTCAGAGGCAAACATATGTTTTATGAACAATGGAGTGGGAAGAACACCCAAAGGGGAGCAGGTTAAAAGTTTTAAAAAATTTCAGCTTGTGCAGAAATGATGTCTCTACCGTTTGACCTATTGTTTTTAGGAAAGAAAGATTATAGGTGTATATTCTTCAGAAGTTATTCTTTCCTAAATCAATCACTGGAGGGGTCACTTTCTACAGGAAATCAATACTCAATGCTGATATCAATGCACAGTGCCAGCTGTGTGTGTGTGTGTGTGTGTGTGTGTGTGTGTGTGTGTGGGTGAGAGAGAGAGAGAAAGATGACATAGAAAGGTGGGCGTGAGGGGTGGGAAGTGAGAAAGCAGAGGAAAGGCTTTTAAGACTAGTCTTCTGCAAGTTCAAAAATAAACCAACCAGTATTAATTGACTGTGTACCACAAGCAAAGCACTAATTTGGATTCTGCAAAGGATAATAGAAGGACAAGATTTGATACTTAGCTTCTAACAATGTCTTGTCTATCTGGAAGACGGGATCCAGACATATAAGATGCTGAGTAACAAAAAAGAGTAAGAGGTGCTCTGTGACAAACCTCGAGGGGTTGGATGGGGTGGGAGGGAGTTTCCAGAGGAAGGAGACATATGCATACCTGTGGTGGATCCATGTTGATGTATGGCAGAAACCAATATAGTATTGTAAAGCAATTATCCTCCAATAAAAAAAAGAACTAAAAACAAAAAAGTGGCTTCCCTGGTGGTCCAGTGGGTAAAGAGCCCACCTTGCAGTGCAAGGGGCACTGATTCGATCCCTGGCCCGGGAAGATCCCATGTGCAGCAGAGCAACTGGACCAGTGTGTCTAATTACGAGCCAGCGCTCTGGAGCGCATGCACCAAGAGCCAGTGCTCTACAGTGAAAGAGGCCACTGCAATGTGAGGCTCACACAGGCCAAAGACTAAAGATGAATGAAAATAAATAAATAAATAAACAATAAAAGAGACCCAAATTTAAAAAAGAACAAAAAGGAACAAGACACATCAGGTCAACAATAAATCAAATACAGACATGTGGACTGGAGGCTAGAAGGGCCAAAAAAATGGATTGAGAAAAAAGCGAAAGAGGAAGCAAGATGGTAAAATGAATAGGCAGTGGGAAGAACACCCAAAGGGGAGCAGGTTAAAAGTTTTAAAAAATTTCAGCTTGTGCAGAAATGATGTCTCTACCGTTTGACCTATTGTTTTTAGGAAAGAAAGATTATAGGTGTATATTCTTCAGAAGTTATTCTTTCCTAAATCAATCACTGGAGGGGTCACTTTCTACAGGAAATCAATACTCAATGCTGATATCAATGCACAGTGCCAGCTGTGTGTGTGTGTGTGTGTGTGTGTGTGTGTGTGTGTGGGTGAGAGAGAGAGAAAGATGACATAGAAAGGTGGGCGTGAGGGGTGGGAAGTGAGAAAGCAGAGGAAAGGCTTTTAAGACTAGTCTTCTGCAAGTTCAAAAATAAACCAACCAGTATTAATTGACTGTGTACCACAAGCAAAGCACTAATTTGGATTCTGCAAAGGATAATAGAAGGACAAGATTTGATACTTAGCTTCTAACAATGTCTTGTCTATCTGGAAGACGGGATCCAGACATATAAGATGCTGAGTAACAAAAAAGAGTAAGAGGTGCTCTGTGACAAACCTCGAGGGGTTGGATGGGGTGGGGGGGAGTTTCCAGAGGAAGGAGACATATGCATACCTGTGGTGGATCCATGTTGATGTATGGCAGAAACCAATATAGTATTGTAAAGCAATTATCCTCCAATAAAAAAAAGAACTAAAAACAAAAAAGTGGCTTCCCTGGTGGTCCAGTGGGTAAAGAGCCCACCTTGCAGTGCAAGGGGCACTGATTCGATCCCTGGCCCGGGAAGATCCCATGTGCAGCAGAGCAACTGGACCAGTGTGTCTAATTACGAGCCAGCGCTCTGGAGCGCATGCACCAAGAGCCAGTGCTCTACAGTGAAAGAGGCCACTGCAATGTGAGGCTCACACAGGCCAAAGACTAAAGATGAATGAAAATAAATAAATAAATAAACAATAAAAGAGACCCAAATTTAAAAAAGAACAAAAAGGAACAAGACACATCAGGTCAACAATAAATCAAATACAGACATGTGGACTGGAGGCTAGAAGGGCAGGAGAGGAGAGGAAAGAGGAAGCTAAGATGGTAAAAAATGTATAGGGAGTGGGGGAAGCTGGATCTGAGACCACAAGCATGAGCGAAATTTGTATTGAATTCAGTTGAGAGAAAATAGCATAGAGGCAGGAAAATGTAGGTAATGTTCAGGGGACAGTGAAGAAGTCTCTTGGCCTCAGCAGGAATTCATACAGAATACAGAGATAGGGGGCCAGGATGGAGAGGACCTTGACCACAGGCAGACTTTTCCTCTAGGTAGCAGGAGCCATTGGAGATCTTTGAGCAAGCAGCCCGAAGAAGTCTTGTTGTCAGTTGAAGTGCACCTGGTATTTGGATAGTGGGGGTGATGGATACCAGGCAGAGAGCCCAGCAGAGGGCTGGTGCCGGTGTCCAGGTACTTAGTGATGAAGGTCCAGTAGGTCATAGGATCCTAAGGGAAGGGTCAGATGGAAAAAGTATTTTGTAAAAACAGGGCTGTTTGGGGGTGCTCACTTCAGGTGGGAAACTAGGAAAAGGAAGATGGTAGAGACTAATCCTGGGAGGTTTCAAGACCACAGGAATGAGGCCAGTTAATACTCACTAAGAGTTGGACCATAAATAAGGCTGAGCACCAAAGAATTTTGATGCTTTTGAATTGTGGTGCTGAAGAAGACTCTTGGGAGTCCCCTGGATGTCAAGGAGATCAAATCAGTCAATCCTAAAGGAAATCAACCCTGAATATTCATTGGAAGGACTGAAGCTGAAGCTGCAGTGTTTTTGGCCATCTGATGCGAAGTACTGACTCATTGGAAAAGATCCTGATGCTGGGAAATATTGAGAGCAGGAGGAGAAGGGGGCGACAGAGGACGCGATGGTTGGATGGCATCACAGACTCAATGGACATGAGTTTGAGAAAACTCTGGGAGATGGTGAAGGACAGGAAGCTTGGTGTGCTGCAGTCTATGGAGTTGCAAAGAGTTGGACACAACTGAGTGACGGAACAACAACAATATTCACTGTGCTCTGGGCAGCATCCTGGGTACTTGGTAAATATCAGGACCCAAATTTAAAAAGAACAAGAAAACATCAGGTCAACAATAAATCAAATACAGACATGTGGACTGGAGGCTAGAAGGGCAGGAGAGGAGAGGAAAGAGGAAGCTAAGATGGTAAAAAATGTATAGGGAGTGGGGGAAGCTGGATCTGAGACCACAAGCATGAGCGAAATTTGTATTGAATTCAGTTGAGAGAAAATAGCATAGAGGCAGGAAAATGTAGGTAATGTTCAGGGGACAGTGAAGAAGTCTCTTGGCCTCAGCAGGAATTCATACAGAATACAGAGATAGGGGGCCAGGATGGAGAGGACCTTGACCACAGGCAGACTTTTCCTCTAGGTAGCAGGAGCCATTGGAGATCTTTGAGCAAGCAGCCCGAAGAAGTCTTGTTGTCAGTTGAAGTGCACCTGGTATTTGGATAGTGGGGGTGATGGATACCAGGCAGAGAGCCCAGCAGAGGGCTGGTGCCGGTGTCCAGGTACTTAGTGATGAAGGTCCAGTAGGTCATAGGATCCTAAGGGAAGGGTCAGATGGAAAAAGTATTTTGTAAAAACAGGGCTGTTTGGGGGTGCTCACTTCAGGTGGGAAACTAGGAAAAGGAAGATGGTAGAGACTAATCCTGGGAGGTTTCAAGACCACAGGAATGAGGCCAGTTAATACTCACTAAGAGTTGGACCATAAATAAGGCTGAGCACCAAAGAATTTTGATGCTTTTGAATTGTGGTGCTGAAGAAGACTCTTGGGAGTCCCCTGGATGTCAAGGAGATCAAATCAGTCAATCCTAAAGGAAATCAACCCTGAATATTCATTGGAAGGACTGAAGCTGAAGCTGCAGTGTTTTTGGCCATCTGATGCGAAGTACTGACTCATTGGAAAAGACCCTGTTGCTGGGAAAGATTGAGAGCAAGAGGAGAAGGGGGCGACAGAGGGTGAGATGGTCGAATGGCATCACAGACTCAATGGGCATGAGTTTGAGCAAACTCTGGGAGATGGTGAAGGACAGGGAAGCCTGGCATGCTGCAGTCCCTGGAGTCACAAAGAGCTGGCCACAACTTAGTGACTGAACAACAACAATATTCACTGTGCTCTGGGCAGCATCCTGGGTACTTGGTAAATATCAGCTCAGTCAGAGAGGGGAATGAGGAAATCAGCTAGTGTGAGGGAAAAGATAAAGCAAATTCATTTCCAGCACTAAGAGCTTGTAACGGGGTAAATGCAAGCAGAAATGGCTGTCGAGGGGTGAATGTGAGAGACAGGAAAGAGGTAGAGATGCAGACGTAGAATCAGGACTCAGAGGAAGAGTTGGTGCCATGAGAGTGGTTGAAATGAGCAGAGACCTTGTAACCAATTTCCTACAAAACCTCGAATAAGGGAAAAGAGGTAAAAGCGGCCAGCAAAGAAGGGAAATAAGGAGCAATCACAGGTGAAGAGCCAAGATAATGATGAGACCTAGACTAGATGCATTTCCAGAGAAGAGGTTCGTCCTGCATCTTAAACCCGGGTCAAGATGCAGCAGCTTGAGCATCGAGGATAATGGATGTATCTGGTTGTCCAGACCTTACATATGGCTCTGCCTCCCTCATGGAGGATCACTATGAGCTGATAGTAGCTCCAAAGCAATACTTAAATGTTAAATTTTTTAAGTCCAGAGAGAGCTTGGATATTCTGTGCCAAAGCAGGATCAAGTTTTTTTCCCCCATCTTATCCAAGCCAAATAAATATTCTGGCTCTTGTTTTCTGTCTCTAACAAGAACTCCGAGAATATAGCCTTAGACTTTCATAAATGACTTCCTCCCAGAGCGTGATCTGAGAATTAATTCCTCCATAAGTTCAGTCAGGCTTACTGCTTTGTGCTTTGTCTCCTGTTTTCTTATAAGGCAAATTAATTCCATTTCTGCACTTTTTTGTGGTTTAGTCCTTGGGAAATATGACAGATTGACAGACCCCAGGGACCCGGAGTTCTCTTGTTATTCTGTGACTGTATCACCTAACCAGCAGCGTGCCTGCAGTCTTCCTCAGGGCTATGAGAGCCCATGTGTTCCCACCTCTTCCCTGAAAACTTATGAGGCTGACTTGAGGGACATTTAAAAGCAACTGATGGACTTCTGCTTGGTGGTCTACATAGTGATTAAGAACCCAGACTTTGGAGCCATTCAGAACGGGTTTTAGATTTTGGTCCTACCATGTTAAAGTTGGGAACTTCTGTGTTTCCCTCTCTCCTGACCATCACCTCTCCTGACAACAGTATCCTTTGTGGGAGGCAGCGGGAGGAACATGGGTTTTAGAACCACTCAAAATCGAATGGTATCAACTCCCTGTGGCAACAACCTTGAGTTTTCATTATAACGTGATCTTTTATTTTATAGCATTGCTGTGACAACAGCAAATAATGCAGAATATCCAGAACAGAAATTGGCATGGGCTCAAAAAAGCATTTGCTAGAGGGTTTTTTTCCTTTTTTAATTAAGTGACCAGAGCAGAAATAAGCCTTCTAAGCAATTTCACTTATAAGCTTGAAAGCCATGAGATTCATTTACCTTGGGGAGACAAAATTCTGAAAAGAGGAAAGAAATATCTATCAACTTGTTTTGTACATTATGGTAAACTACAGCTGGCAATTTAACAGATTTGACTGGTTCTGAGAAAGCAGCTCATAGGAACAGCCAGCCTGATCTCCTTTGCATTCACGTTGTAAAGATGGATGTATAGCAGGGAGGGAGGCTAGAGCTGTGGCAGATTGTTAAACCCCAAGAGTGGTGGTCTCAACCTGCCTTGGCCTTGACCATGTTAAATGTCGGCTTCATAATGGAGCATTCAGGAGGAACAGTCCTACCAGGAATATCAAACTGAAGGTCAGGAGAGAGATGGGACCTCCAATGACGATTTCAGAGGCCTTGGCATAGAGGGGATGGTTGATACTTGGCTGTGATTGTGTCTTTGAGAGAGAGCAGGGGTGAAAATCTGAGTCTTGAGTGCCCCCAAGTTAAGGATTTCCCAGCAAAAATGTACAGAAAGGGAGAGAGAGCTGGTCATAGAGTTATAGGGAGAACCAAGAAGTTCTCCTCCTTTAATCCACAAATAGGCAAAGTAAAGGAGAGTTGCTGACAGTGTAGGTGTGTCAACTGTTAGAGGCTGTATAATGTCAAGGAGAATGATAATGAAGCAAAGGCTACTACTGATTTGGTTTTGTTGACTTTGCTTTGATTATTGATGACCTCACGAGAATAGTTCCTGTAGAGTGACAAAGGCAAAAGCTGAGACTGCAGGTGTTAAGGATTATCAGGGAATCCAGTGTCAATTCCTTTTTTTTGTTTTAAGTTTGTAGTAAAAAGAGGTAGAACAGGGAATTACTTTGCAGAACTTGGAAAATAAATCTCTTTGTGACCTTCCCTGGCCAAGAAGGAGTTAATGGTATAAATGCACAGTAATTTCAGAAGTGTTAAAGAGCATGTTTCCATGGAAACATCAACCTACAGAGAGAGAGAGAAAAAGTTAGGATCCCCTGACAAAGAAGGAACAGAAGAGTTCTAGCCCCCACACGTACAGCAAGGAGAGATGATTACATGTTTCTTTCAGCTTCCCTGTGAAGATGCAGTTGGGGTTCATATGTGCTGTCCTCTTAAGGATCAGGAAGGAGGGAAATGGGGTTGGGTTTAAATAAACTCTTGCCCTCCCCTGGCTTCAAATTCCTGCTCAAGGGTCAAGCCATGTTAGAATTGTTGGACCAGATCGATGGATGTCTCTAGCCAAGTAACTAACTAAAAATAGTTAAATAAATAGACAAGTTTGATCTTCCCCTGACCACCCTGGCCTGGAAACTTTGCTGTAAAGTGCTGTGATTCAGAGCAGCACTCACAGAAGCTCAAGAAACACAAGCTGACTGTGGCTGGTAACTTTGGATCGGCGCTTTTGTACTGTTGTTGGCACCTTGGCATTTCTCCTAAGTGGCAAGTTCCTTTTTCCATGGATGGCAGTTCCTCATAACCTTCACTCTCAGTCCCTATAACTGAAGCCATCTCACTAACTTCTTTATCTCCCTCTTCTTCCACCCCTCTTGGATATATGTGACCAGGGTTGCTTTCCTTTAAGTCAGAACTGTTTACCCCAAGAGCTGAATGTCCTAGAGAAATCTGCCAGTCATTGTTTGGCTGGTTTGCACATAACCCCTGAGTAGAGCTGCCAGCTCATGAGCTAGAATGGATATCAGAAAGGGAGCTTTCACCTGAAAATATTAGTAGGCCTAAAGAAGAAATACTGAGTACTCAGTGATCAGCTAGCTTTTGATCTGCTGTGGCATTTTCTCTGGGAAGGTTCACTGCTTAGTTCTGATGGCCCACACTGGGCTGTATTCCAGTATATTGAGCACATCATCTAGGGAAGAGACGAGGGATTTTATTCAATGCTTTTGAAAAAAGAAAGCGATTTTAACTCCCATGAAACATGACAACATGAGCTTAAAATGAATCCAGAAGAGTTACTCGATTCCTTCCCACTGGGACTGTCAGCTTTCTCAGTGCCTCTGACGCCTCTGGGTTTCCCATCACACCTCCGCCCGTCTCACCCGTAGCAGAGGCGACGAAGGACTGTGGGCACAAGCACCCGGAGGAATCCCTTTCCTGTCTCGAGTTTTGTGCGTAGTTCCCTAGGCTTTGGTGACCCAGCACTCTTGATTAATTGGCATTGCCAGTTCCCTAAGGAACCCACAGGCAGGAGTGTGTCCTTCCGAGAGAATTTTAAAAAGAGTTATGCAGTGTTTCAGTCAGGGCTCGGGAGGGCAGAATGGGGGTCATTTTGAGGAGTCATTTATTCTAGACTAAAATTATGGGGATATGAGCTCATCTTTGGCTTCCTTGGGAAGTAAACTTTTACATTGAAGTTGTATAATTAAATGAATTCCCACTGCAAAATACCTCACACAGATAACCAATCATAGGGAAAGCAAACGTCCTCAAGCGTTAATGGCTGGGATATCACGGGCATGGAAGGAATGTGCTATTATGGAAGAGCCGAGGTCCAGGGCCTTGGAGACCAGACTCTGAACTTCCCCTGCCAAAGAGGAGCTGCATCTTCCAAGGCAGTATCTTCTGTTAAACGTTTAAATACAGAAGGTCAGACCGTGATCCAGAATTCCCTGCAAACTCTTAACATTCTCTGATATCCAGGCAATATTATTTTAAAGGTAATCGATAATAATGGCAGAAGCAGCTAAGACTGAAGACTCATTATGTACAGGTGCAGTAGTATAGTTCTGAGTCCTTTATGTATCTTCACAAAAGTTCTGTGAGATAAGTACTATTATTATTCACATTTTTATGGTAAAGAAGCTGAGGCAGAGAGAGTTACATAGCTCATGAGCACTTGCAGCTTCCGAACTGGCCGAGCAAGGACGTGAGCGGCGGTCAGCTGACTGCAGAGCCCTTGTTTGTCCACACCACGCTGCGCTTGCTGCCCCCCTTGGTGGTCTTGGGGTGTGTGTGTGTGTAAAACATACTATAGTCCTCTCATCTTCACTTAACATTGCGTTTCTCCCTTTATATTCGTCTTCGCTATTTTTCTTCTTTTTTCTTTTATTAAAGTATAGTTGATTTAGAGTGTTACATTGGTTTTAGGCGTACTGTTTCTCCCTCCTGCGTTGTTTCTACTAACTCCTCCGTCCAGGCTTTTTTATCCATATCTTCCCAATGAAAACAAGCTTCTGGGTTTGGCCCCACATGGAACAATCCAGAGGAGAGTTGCCCCCTGGCCATGGCCTGCCACGCTGACCCTGCTTGGTGAGAGGGGACAGATATGAGGATGAAAGGGTAGAGAGGAGGCCATCACAGCGGGTGGCAGAAGCCCTTAGAGCTCATTGAGTTAACATCTAGAGGAAGAGGAAACATCCTCTACCTTCTTATATATCTGCACAGAGATTTTCAGCCGCTCTCAGCAGTGCCTCTCTGTTTCCTTTCATTTGGTGTGTGCTCCATCACTCAGTCATGTCTGACTCTTGGTGACCCCGTGGACTGTGGCCCGCCAGGCTCCTCTGTCCATGGGATTTTCCAGGCAAGAATACTGGAGTGGATTGCCATTGCCTTCTCCAGGGGACCTTTCTAACCCAGGGCTAGAACTTGTGTCTCCTCCATTGCAGGTGGATTCTTTACCACTGAGCCACCTGAGAAGCCCTTCTTTCATTTTAGATAAAAGCAATTCATGGTGTTCAGTCATGAAACAGAATTGGGGTAATAGCTCCCAGAAATAGCTCACTGTCATGCCGAGGGGCCTGGGGGTATTTCCCTGTAATAGCTGGGGAGTTGACACGTGACCACTTACCCCTTCGCCAGATTGCTAAGGGGCCAAAGCACAGTCCTTTTCACCACTAGCAGGAGAGAGGAAGTATATTAAATTTATATCAGTCACTCTTCCAGATACTTTAATATCCCATTAATTTAACAGTACGGATTTAGAATTTCAATAACTGAGCTATGGACTAGCCCAAACTTGAAGCTTTTATGATTTGTAAAGAATGGTTCGTAAAATAAATGAATGGCGTAAACACCACTTCAGAGAGAGTGTTTAATCCACCGGAAGACAAACCATTTTTAATTTGCCTCAAGTAATTATAAATTAATATTACAATCTGCTCTTTAAATTAGTTTTTCCTGAGGTTCTAAGTATCATTCTGCAAAAATGAGCAAAGGCCTGTGCTCAGCAGCTTAGGGAAACTGGTATTTGTAATTATTTTGTTCAACAGCATAGTTTAGTACCTTTTTATTTGACATTGTATGTTAAAGGAAACCTTTAAAACTTCTTCACATCCCTTTTGCTTCAAAAGAACACCATAGTGGACCAGAATAAAATAATTCACATGCCTTGAAAACATTGTCCCATAGCCTAGGGACTGATACATTCTCAGTCCTGGGTGATGCTCCGGGATTTGAACGGAAGTAGTCTGACGTCTGCATCCTTGTTCTTGAGTGCCATGTGCACTGCTTGCTTCTGCTGCTGCTGGTCGTGATGGAGTATGTATTTAGCACATACTGCATTCATCTCTCCAGTTAACTTACTTTTCTGATTTCTCCTTAGGTTCTTTCTACCAGCATTTAGGTTTGTTGTCTGTGTCATTCGTTTGAGTACAGGATATCTTTCTAATGAGATATTTCTGCTGGGTTTGATTCCAGAAGAAGCCGTCTCAGGTCATGGTCTGCCACGTTGACCACATCACACTCGATTGGCCTTTTTTGGATTCATTTTAATTATTACGAATTTCTGTGTTGCAGGAAAGCCAGACATTTCTATTTGTTTCCCAAACTCAGGTCATGGTTTTAGTTCTTCAGTCATGGAAACAGAATTGGGGTAATAGCTCCCAGAAATAGCTCACTGTCATGCCGAGGGGCCTGGGGTATTTCCTGTAATAGCTGGGAGTTGACACGTGACCACTTACCCTTCGCCAGATTGCTAAGGGGCCAAAGCACAGTCCTTTTCACCACTAGCAGGAGAGAGGAAGTATATTAAATTTATATCAGTCACTCTTCCAGATACTTTAATATCCCATTAATTTAACAGTACGGATTTAGAATTTCAATAACTGAGCTATGGACTAGCCCAAACTTGAAGCTTTTATGATTTGTAAAGAATGGTTCGTAAAATAAATGAATGGCGTAAACACCACTTCAGAGAGAGTGTTTAATCCACCGGAAGACAAACCATTTTTAATTTGCCTCAAGTAATTATAAATTAATATTACAATCTGCTCTTTAAATTAGTTTTTCCTGAGGTTCTAAGTATCATTCTGCAAAAATGAGCAAAGGCCTGTGCTCAGCAGCTTAGGGAAACTGGTATTTGTAATTATTTTGTTCAACAGCATAGTTTAGTACCTTTTTATTTGACATTGTATGTTAAAGGAAACCTTTAAAACTTCTTCACATCCCTTTTGCTTCAAAAGAACACCATAGTGGACCAGAATAAAATAATTCACATGCCTTGAAAACATTGTCCCATAGCCTAGGGACTGATACATTCTCAGTCCTGGGTGATGCTCCGGGATTTGAACGGAAGTAGTCTGACGTCTGCATCCTTGTTCTTGAGTGCCATGTGCACTGCTTGCTTCTGCTGCTGCTGGTCGTGATGGAGTATGTATTTAGCACATACTGCATTCATCTCTCCAGTTAACTTACTTTTCTGATTTCTCCTTAGGTTCTTTCTACCAGCATTTAGGTTTGTTGTCTGTGTCATTCGTTTGAGTACAGGATATCTTTCTAATGAGATATTTCTGCTGGGTTTGATTCCAGAAGAAGCCGTCTCAGGTCATGGTCTGCCACGTTGACCACATCACACTTGATTGGCCTTTTTGGATTCATTTTAATTATTACGAATTTCTGTGTTGCAGGAAAGCCAGACATTTCTATTTGTTTCCCAAACCATCAGAAGGAATATCTGATGCTTATATATTTGCTTTTCTGCTCCCAATACTAAGGAGCTTTTAAATGTTTTAAAGTCGACTATTTCTAAATCTTGTAGAAAACTGTTCCTACTGTTTTCAAGAGGAAACATGAATATGAAATAGTAATTATTAAACAGAGGCCAGAGAAAAGCTTTCTGAAAGATGTGTGGTTTTGTCCATTTTTTTAATTGTATTTTGTTTCTTTATTTATCTTTGAGGCCTAGACAGGGACTTGAACCTGAGGCCCTCAGATTAAAAGTGAGTTTTGTCAGTTAGATGATGGAGCTTAGCAGTGTAACAGCTGCACCATTAATCAGATGAAACAGAGAACCTTTTGAAGGAGTCGTGTACTGCCTGCGTCACACCGGCGAAATGGTCTGAATTTTGTAGATGAGGGTCTGTTTTATGGACGACGAAGCTGAAGGTTTTAAAAGGTAAATGACACACCAAAGACACAGGGACAGGGTCACAGGGTTTCAGAGCTAGAAAATCGAGACTTTCCTTCTTTATGACTTTACTCGGAATAGCTGGAGAATGGAAACTGAACTATGAAAAACTCCACATTTTTGAAACAAGTTTTAAATTTGTAATTGGAAGATAATTGCTTTACGTATTGCACTGGTTTCTACCAAACATCTATGTGAGTCAGCCACAGGTATGCACCTGTCCCCTCCCTTGAGCCTCCCTCCCACCCCCACTCCTGCCCACCCCTCTGGGTCGTCACAGAGCCCCAGTTTGAGTTCTCCAAGTCATACAACAAACATCCGTTGGTCCTCTGTTTTACATGTGGTAGTGTATATGCTTCTGTGTCACTTTCTCCATGTGTGCCACCGTGTCCTTCCACCCCTACCCATGTCCATAAATCCTTCCTCTATCTCTGTGTCTCCAGTGCTGCCCCACAGATAAGTTCATCAGCACCATCTTTCTAGAGTCCAAATATATGCATTAATATACAGTATGTTTTTCTCTTTCTGACTTACTTTTAAAAAATTTTTGGCCTCTTTTACTGGTTTTCTATTCATTCATTTTCATCCATCTTTATTCTTTGGCCTCTGTGGGCCTCCCATTGCAGTGGCCTCTCTCATTACAGAGCACCAGCTCTGGGTGCATGTGCTCCAGAGCACTGGCTCATAATTGGACACACCAGTCCAGCCGCTCTGTGGTACATGGGATCTTCCCGGGCCAGGGATCGAACTGGTGCCCCTTGCACTGCAAGGTGGCCTGTTTATCCACTGGACCACCAGGGAAGCCCCTGGCTTACTTTTGTATAGGCTGTACAATAGACTCTAGATCCATCTACCTCATTAGAACGAACTCAAATGCGTCCCCTTTTATGGCTGAGTACTATTCCAGTGTATATATGTACCACCGTTTCTTTATCCATTCAGCTGTCAATGGACATCTAGGTTTCTCCGTATCGTAGCTCTTATAAGTAGTGCTGCAGTGAACACTAGGGTACATCTTTTTCACTTTGGGTTTCCTCAGAGTATGTTGCACTTATGGGCACCTTATCTTTGACCTGGGAGGCAAGAATATACAGTGGGGAGAAGATGGTCTCTTCAATAAGTGGTGCTGGGAGAACTGGACAGCTCTGTGTAAAAGAATGAAATTAGAACACTTCCTAACACCACCCGTGAAGGTAAAGTCAAAATGGATTAAAAACATAAATGTGAGACCAGAAACTATAAAACTCTTAGAGGAAAACATAGACAGAACACTTGATGATATAAATCACAGCAAGATCATCTAGGACCCGCCTCCTAGAATAGGGAATAAAAACAGAAATAAACCAGTGGAACCTAATTAAACTGCACGACAAAGGAAACTATAAACAAGGTGAAAAGGCAACACTCAGAATGGGAAAAGATAACAAATGAAACAACTGGCAAAGGATTAATTTCCAAAATATACAAGCAGCTCATACAGTCCTATACCAGAAAAACAAACAACCCAATCAGAAACTGAGCAAAAGACCTAAGCAGACATTTTTCTAAAGAAGACATACAGATGACTCATCAACACATGACAAGATGGTCAACATCACTCATTTATTAAAGAACTCCAAATCAATCAAAACTACAAGGAGATATCACCTCACCCTGGTCAGAATGGCTGTCATCAAAAAATCCAAACTGTAAGTGCTGGAGAGGGCGTGGAGGAAGGGGAACACTCCTGCCCTGTTGCTGGGAATGTAAATTGGTACAGCCACTATGGAAGACAGTATAGAGATTCCTCAACAAATCTAGGAATAAAACGCTACATTTTTGAGACATGGTGTTGAGCAGAAAGATCACAGGGCTGAAGTGAGGACCCCTGGATCCTCTTCCCAACTCTGTCACCTGATCTTGATGAAGCCACAAACCCCTCTGGACCTGGTCTCCTTCATCTGAAAATGAAAGGACTGCCTGAGAGGAGAGACTCTCTCTCATTACCATATTAAAAGGCACCATTTAAAATAAAAGATAAAAAACCTAGGGCCTTGTGAAAATCTGGAGGGCACAATGAGAACCCTGGTGCCAAGGCTCCTGTGGGCTGGGCAAATTCTGGCAGAGGTCCCTCGGACGCCTCCCACACAGGGCTTACTGCTAAATCATTGCAGCGGATGAGCTCTGGGTGGCATGGTCAAAGTCAAAGAGGCACACCAGCGTTTTACCTCATCTTGACCCCATTAAACCCAGGAGAGGATGACTTTGGCCACACACGGCAAATATGTTGGCTCTGAGCCCATTGGGGTTCTGAGACTCTTTCTCCATAAGCCAGGGTCAGGCTGGAGATGAGTTGGACTTTATTTTCTGCAGTCTGCATGAGGGGTCTGCATAGTCCAGGACAACGGGACATGAGAAAGCTGAGGCACATCTGAGGCCCTGAGACCCTGATTTCACTTCCCTTTCTGATGCAATGACAAGAACAGAGAACTTGAAATCAGAAGACTTGAACTCCAGTTCCTGAACAGGCAAGCCACCTCGGAGAGTCAGGTGTCATCTTGGGACCTGTTTTCTCCTTTCTAAACAGAGAGTTCTCAATGATAGTTTTTAAGTTTCCTTCTAGTTCCAGCCATCTGAGATGTTTGTATTATTAGAACTTCATGAGATAAGGTATCATGTTGCTTATGGGTCAAACTCCATCCCAGAGACAAAGCTAGCAGTATTTTTTGTATACCAGACCTTGATGGGCTTACCAGGGACTAGGATCTTATGGACAGAGTCTAAATCTGGCTGCCACTTGAAGCTAGGCTTTTCAGATGGCTGTCATCAAAAAATCCAAACTGTAAGTGCTGGAGAGGGCGTGGAGGAAGGGGAACACTCCTGCCCTGTTGCTGGGAATGTAAATTGGTACAGCCACTATGGAAGACAGTATAGAGATTCCTCAACAAATCTAGGAATAAAACGCTACATTTTTGAGACATGGTGTTGAGCAGAAAGATCACAGGGCTGAAGTGAGGACCCCTGGATCCTCTTCCCAACTCTGTCACCTGATCTTGATGAAGCCACAAACCCCTCTGGACCTGGTCTCCTTCATCTGAAAATGAAAGGACTGCCTGAGAGGAGAGACTCTCTCTCATTACCATATTAAAAGGCACCATTTAAAATAAAAGATAAAAAACCTAGGGCCTTGTGAAAATCTGGAGGGCACAATGAGAACCCTGGTGCCAAGGCTCCTGTGGGCTGGGCAAATTCTGGCAGAGGTCCCTCGGACGCCTCCCACACAGAGCTTACTGCTAAATCATTGCAGCGGATGAGCTCTGGGTGGCATGGTCAAAGTCAAAGAGGCACACCAGCGTTTTACCTCATCTTGACCCCATTAAACCCAGGAGAGGATGACTTTGGCCACACACGGCAAATATGTTGGCTCTGAGCCCATTGGGGTTCTGAGACTCTTTCTCCATAAGCCAGGGTCAGGCTGGAGATGAGTTGGACTTTATTTTCTGCAGTCTGCATGAGGGGTCTGCATAGTCCAGGACAACGGGACATGAGAAAGCTGAGGCACATCTGAGGCCCTGAGACCCTGATTTCACTTCCCTTTCTGATGCAATGACAAGAACAGAGAACTTGAAATCAGAAGACTTGAACTCCAGTTCCTGAACAGGCAAGCCACCTCGGAGAGTCAGGTGTCATCTTGGGACCTGTTTTCTCCTTTCTAAACAGAGAGTTCTCAATGATAGTTTTTAAGTTTCCTTCTAGTTCCAGCCATCTGAGATGTTTGTATTATTAGAACTTCATGAGATAAGGTATCATGTTGCTTATGGGTCAAACTCCATCCCAGAGACAAAGCTAGCAGTATTTTTTTTGTATACCAGACCTTGATGGGCTTACCAGGGGACTAGGATCTTATGGACAGAGTCTAAATCTGGCTGCCACTTGAAGCTAGGCTTTCTGATTACATACTTAAAGATGATATTTTCAGAGGAAAATAGAATAGCTGTGGCATCTCTTAATCTTATAGTCTAATCCTTGACTGAGGATTTGTACATGAAAGCTTTGAATTTTAATTAATATTTAAAATTGACAAAGGGCCACAGGATCCAAAGGTGGCTAGATACTTTCAGGTCTTATGGAAAGTTGAATGGATTCATATGACCATTTGACCTAGGTTATCCTCTTTATCTAGGATACAATTTCCATTCCTCCCATGTGTTCCACTGACAGTTCAGTCTAGTTAAATGTAGTTGTCACACTTTTATTCACTGAGGTCCCAAATGAGGCAAGTTCCTTTCCTTTAGATAATCAAATCAGGGTAGTATATTATTTTCTTTCTAAATGTTTTCTACTATATAACCTTATATTTGTGTCATAATTTATATAGTTTCACTACCCCCTATTTCAGATGATCACCACAATCTGGTAAGCTGGAAGTAACAAAATGGTGTTTCCATTTTAAAGAGGAAAAACTCAGGTTTGGGGCCAAGGTCTAGAAGTGATCACATTCTCAACTGCTTTTTCACATTTTTCATTACCAAAGAATGGATTGGTCTGTTCTGCTATTCTAAGGGCATCCTTGCTCAAGGCAAGTATATATTTGCAAGCTCCTCACTAACAGCTAAGTGTTGGCACATCCCAGGGAATTACTCAGAAAACACAATGTGAATCATTAATCTATACACCGCTAAAGGATATGAATGATTAAAGGATACTTTGGAGAAGATTATTTTGTGTACTGTCATAATATTTTATTAATATTTGATAAGTAAAATGTATAAGAAATGTCACCTAAATCATTTTTGATAGTTTTAAGTTTCCTTCTAGTTCCAGCCATCTGAGATGTTTGTATTATTAGAACTTCATGAGATAAGGTATCATGTTGCTTATGGGTCAAACTCCATCCCAGAGACAAAGCTAGCAGTATTTTTTTTGTATACCAGACCTTGATGGGCTTACCAGGGGACTAGGATCTTATGGACAGAGTCTAAATCTGGCTGCCACTTGAAGCTAGGCTTTCTGATTACATACTTAAAGATGATATTTTCAGAGGAAAATAGAATAGCTGTGGCATCTCTTAATCTTATAGTCTAATCCTTGACTGAGGATTTGTACATGAAAGCTTTGAATTTTAATTAATATTTAAAATTGACAAAGGGCCACAGGATCCAAAGGTGGCTAGATACTTTCAGGTCTTATGGAAAGTTGAATGGATTCATATGACCATTTGACCTAGGTTATCCTCTTTATCTAGGATACAATTTCCATTCCTCCCATGTGTTCCACTGACAGTTCAGTCTAGTTAAATGTAGTTGTCACACTTTTATTCACTGAGGTCCCAAATGAGGCAAGTTCCTTTCCTTTAGATAATCAAATCAGGGTAGTATATTATTTTCTTTCTAAATGTTTTCTACTATATAACCTTATATTTGTGTCATAATTTATATAGTTTCACTACCCCCTATTTCAGATGATCACCACAATCTGGTAAGCTGGAAGTAACAAAATGGTGTTTCCATTTTAAAGAGGAAAAACTCAGGTTTGGGGCCAAGGTCTAGAAGTGATCACATTCTCAACTGCTTTTTCACATTTTTCATTACCAAAGAATGGATTGGTCTGTTCTGCTATTCTAAGGGCATCCTTGCTCAAGGCAAGTATATATTTGCAAGCTCCTCACTAACAGCTAAGTGTTGGCACATCCCAGGGAATTACTCAGAAAAACACAATGTGAATCATTAATCTATACACCGCTAAAGGATATGAATGATTAAAGGATACTTTGGAGAAGATTATTTTGTGTACTGTCATAATATTTTATTAATATTTTTGATAAGTAAAATGTATAAGAAATGTCACCACAGAATAAAATGAACATGTAGAACTTGAAGAAGATGAACATACCAGAGAAAAATATTTAAGGGAAATCAAAAGGTTTGGGAGCAGGAACAACTAGAGAAACTTGACTGCAGAGCAATCACCCCGTGAATGTGATTTATTTTCTCAGAGTTTGAATTTCTCCACCTGTCCACTCAATTCAGTGCTGTCCCCTTTCAAAGAAGTCACCTTGAGGGGCCATATACTTGTTCCATTATATGATTTTGGGATTTCTCTTTTATAATTGCCTTCTGAAATGAACACTTCCTTTGAAATATTCTTAATGGTATTTTAGATAATGTCAGAATTGTTCAGAGCCATGTCTGATGAAAAAGGAGGGTTCATAAGCCAGATAATTTCCCTTTCTCCCTCTTCCCTTCCTCCTCCTTTCTCTCTTTCTTTCCCTTCCTTTTTCTACCTCCCTCCCTGATTTTCTCCATTCCTTTCTTTCTTCCTTCCTTTTCCCTCTCCACCCTCTCTCTTGTGTTCTTCCCAACAAAAAGAGGCAAGACTAGTTTTTTTTTATATGTCTCATACGCCTCTGGAGACTTCCAGAGATTACTCTTAAGTGACACTGTATTGATGTGCTAAAACACATGCTTTCCAAATTGATTATGCCGGATGTATAAATTCCAGTCTGTTGGTTAAAAATCTTTCATTTTGTGTTTTGTAATTATGCTCCCTGAAATGAACTCTATGGGACCTTGGTTGGAGTGTTGATGTTGTTGTAAACTACAAAAGACCTTTCACTGGTGGTGGGCTTGGAGCAACAGCACTGAGCTGAGAGGAGGAGCAGCGCAGAGGGTGGAGAAGACACGGTGTGGAGCCCTGAGCTGGTCAGGAAGGCTGCACCTTTTCCATCTGGAAGTGTCCAGAGAGCACGGCCAGTGGGGTAGAGGAGGGAGCTGAAGCTGTGGCCTGTGCACAGGAGCTGGGGATGTTAGAGCTGCTGTGGTGTGTGGGAATCAGGGTGCGATGCTAGAGAGCGCATGGGATGGGGAAGGGCTCTTAAAATGTTATTTCTGCTCCCTATTGAGCTAGGGGCAGATAGTTTGACCTCTCTGTGCTTCAGTTCGCTTATCTATTGAGATAAAATTATAGACTTCAATGAGATTATGGTTTGTTCGAAGACTAACCTTTATTTTATAAGGGATTTGTGGTTGTTTAGTCGTGAAGTCATGATCAGCTCTTGGCAGCTCCATAATCTCTAATGTGCCAGGCTCCTCTGTCCATGGGCTTTCCCAGGCAGGAGTACTAGAATGTGTTGTCTTTTCCTTCTCCAGGGGGTCTTCGCAACCTAGGGATCTAGCTCGCATCTCCTGCATGGCAGGCAAGATTCTTTACCACTGAGTCACCTGGGAAGCCCTTTCTAAGGGATACATAATGAATACCTTCAAATGCTTGAGGAGCTCCCCTGTGGAAGAAGCATTAGACTAAGACTGTATAATACCTAAGGAGGATACCAGGATCTAGAGGTGGAAGAGGAACAGATTTCAGCCCGAGGTAAAACAGAACTGTCCTACAGCGAGAGGGCTGCCCTGGGGGGAAGGGCATACAGTGATGAGCTCGCCATCAGGGGAAGTATTCAAGAAGAGCTGAGAGGGCTAGTTTTACGATGTTATAGCACGGAAGCATAAACCTCAAGAAGGGAACTAATTGATAATGAAGATCTCTTCCAATGATGAGATTCTAGGAATATCTACTCTGCTTTGAGGTGTCTATTCCTAACTACATTTGCCCTGGGAATGGCAGGTTGAAAAATCCCAGCCAGCTTTAGAAGTGGGAAAGTGGTTCATGAGGATTTAGTTCACAATGCCTAGCCATCGCTACAGTTTCCTGAAAGACCTACATCCTGGCCACCCAAGGTTGCTTAATCTAATGTTACCTGATGGAACTAAAGAAAAGACTTGCAGTTTTTGTTGAATGAGAAGACTTAGAAGAGGAGCCCTTAAGCTGCCTCCTGCACATTCTTCTTCTCCCCTTCACTGCAGTAGGGCATCATGGTTGGTCGAAGTTTTGAAGTCACTCCAAAGGCCTGGGGTAATCACAGAGATACTCATTTTGCTCCTGAGCGGGCGAGGCTCCAGAGTAGCACACCATGTGAACATGGATCTCATCATTATTGACTCCTTGAACCCTTGTGGTAAGGGGACCTGAACAACCATCAGCACGGCTGCATGGGGATGAGAATGCCTATGGCAATTCCCAGTGAGGAAACTTCGTCAGGTCGGAGCATCCAGTGAGAGGACGGGGTGGACTGCAGGTACAGGTGTTAATTTTTGACTAACCTTTATTTTATAAGGGATTTGTGGTTGTTTAGTCGTGAAGTCATGATCAGCTCTTGGCAGCTCCATAATCTCTAATGTGCCAGGCTCCTCTGTCCATGGGCTTTCCCAGGCAGGAGTACTAGAATGTGTTGTCTTTTCCTTCTCCAGGGGGTCTTCGCAACCTAGGGATCTAGCTCGCATCTCCTGCATGGCAGGCAAGATTCTTTACCACTGAGTCACCTGGGAAGCCCTTTCTAAGGGATACATAATGAATACCTTCAAATGCTTGAGGAGCTCCCCTGTGGAAGAAGCATTAGACTAAGACTGTATAATACCTAAGGAGGATACCAGGATCTAGAGGTGGAAGAGGAACAGATTTCAGCCCGAGGTAAAACAGAACTGTCCTACAGCGAGAGGGCTGCCCTGGGGGGAAGGGCATACAGTGATGAGCTCGCCATCAGGGGAAGTATTCAAGAAGAGCTGAGAGGGCTAGTTTTACGATGTTATAGCACGGAAGCATAAACCTCAAGAAGGGAACTAATTGATAATGAAGATCTCTTCCAATGATGAGATTCTAGGAATATCTACTCTGCTTTGAGGTGTCTATTCCTAACTACATTTGCCCTGGGAATGGCAGGTTGAAAAATCCCAGCCAGCTTTAGAAGTGGGAAAGTGGTTCATGAGGATTTAGTTCACAATGCCTAGCCATCGCTACAGTTTCCTGAAAGACCTACATCCTGGCCACCCAAGGTTGCTTAATCTAATGTTACCTGATGGAACTAAAGAAAAGACTTGCAGTTTTTGTTGAATGAGAAGACTTAGAAGAGGAGCCCTTAAGCTGCCTCCTGCACATTCTTCTTCTCCCCTTCACTGCAGTAGGGCATCATGGTTGGTCGAAGTTTTGAAGTCACTCCAAAGGCCTGGGGTAATCACAGAGATACTCATTTTGCTCCTGAGCGGGCGAGGCTCCAGAGTAGCACACCATGTGAACATGGATCTCATCATTATTGACTCCTTGAACCCTTGTGGTAAGGGGACCTGAACAACCATCAGCACGGCTGCATGGGGATGAGAATGCCTGTGGCAATTCCCAGTGAGGAAACTTCGTCAGGTCGGAGCATCCAGTGAGAGGACGGGGTGGACTGCAGGTACAGGTGTTGAAGACAGCTTCATTGGTCTGACTCTACTAGAGTTTCTGTTCATTTATGTGTCTGAATCTGAAACACTTTTCAAAATGTCTCTCCCTCCTCCCTGAACCCGCACCCCACCCCTGCTCCTTCTGTTTATAGTAAAAGTCCAAAGAGATATGAGAGCTGTGGTCTTTCCAGTAGTCACATATGGGTGTGAGGGTTGGCCCATAAGGAAGGCTCAGCACCCAAAAATTGATGCTGTCAGCCTAGGGTGCTGGAGAAGACTCTTGAGAGTCCCTTGGCCAGCAAGGAGATCAAACCAGTCAATCCTAAAGAAAACCAACCCTGAATATTCATTGGAAGGACTGGTGCTGAAACTGAAGCTCCCATACTTTGCCCACCTGATGCTGAAAAAAGTTGATGGCAAAAGGAGAAGGGAGCAGGCAGAAGATGAAATGGTTAGATACCATCACTGACTCAACCAACGTGAATCTGAGCCAACTCCAGGAGACAGTGGAGGACAGCGGAGCCTGGTGTGCTGCAGTCCATGGGACTGCAAAGAGTCGGACATGACTTAGCGACTGAACAGCAACAACAATAAAAGTGCAATAGCCCTGGTTTCTGAATGCATCTGAAGGAAACAGATCCCTGACTTCTGGATTCCTTAAGTGTGGGTGTATCAAAAGCATACACCGAAAGCATAGGTGTTATCTCTGGGAGGAGGAAGACCCTAAATGCCAGTCTCTGAGCAAGAAACTGTCTTGGCCCACTCCCACCGTGTCTTGTCTCTAACACCTTCAGGCCTTGAACCCACCTCCTTTTTTGAATAATAATCATTAACAGTTTATGAGGGTTTAATCTGCCCCAGGCCCTGTGGTCAACTATCTCATTTAAGCCTTACAAACCTACTAGAAGTGGTTCTTCGTTACCCCCATTTTTGGCAGATGGTAAAAAAAAAGAATGTTCAAAAGGCTAAATAATTTTTTCAGTCATAGCTGCTAACTAATCTCAAGCCTTTATGTTAAAATTTATATTATCTTTTCTTATTATTTCTGTCATGGGAAAACTTGGATGGGAGTCGTTGGATAATGAAACGGAAGCCTGGGGCACAGGTTTTATGTGGTATTTGTAGAATGGTCTGCACATCTGCCTCCAGCCACCTCTCTTCCTGACTGTCTTGTTCTAGCAGGCCTTCTTCCTAGTCATAACCTTCTCTTTGTTTTCTCTTTACAGGTATCTGATCAATGTGACTTTTGAAGGGAGAAATTTGTCCTTCAGTGAAGACGGCTACCAGATGCACCCCAAACTGGTGATCATCCTTCTGAACAAAGAGAGGAAATGGGAGAGGGTAGGACATGTCTTTGGCAATTCTCGAACTAAGTGGAGGGAGTGGAGATGGGAAATTGATGCTGTCAGCCTAGGGTGCTGGAGAAGACACTTGAGAGTCCCTAGAACATCAAGGAGATCAAACCAGTCAATCCTAAAGAAAACCAACCCTAAATATTCACTGGAAGGACTGGTGCTGAAACTGAAGCTCCAATACTTTGGCCACCTGATGCTGAAAAAAGCTGATGGCAAAAGGAGAAGGGAGCAGGCAGAAGATGAAATGGTTAGATACCATCACTGACTCAACCAACGTGAATCTGAGCCAACTCCAGGAGACAGTGGAGGACAGCGGAGCCTGGTGTGCTGCAGTCCATGGGACTGCAAAGAGTCGGACATGACTTAGCGACTGAACAGCAACAACAATAAAAGTGCAATAGCCCTGGTTTCTGAATGCATCTGAAGGAAACAGATCCCTGACTTCTGGATTCCTTAAGTGTGGGTGTATCAAAAGCATACACCGAAAGCATAGGTGTTATCTCTGGGAGGAGGAAGACCCTAAATGCCAGTCTCTGAGCAAGAAACTGTCTTGGCCCACTCCCACCGTGTCTTGTCTCTAACACCTTCAGGCCTTGAACCCACCTCCTTTTTTGAATAATAATCATTAACAGTTTATGAGGGTTTAATCTGCCCCAGGCCCTGTGGTCAACTATCTCATTTAAGCCTTACAAACCTACTAGAAGTGGTTCTTCGTTACCCCCATTTTTGGCAGATGGTAAAAAAAAAGAATGTTCAAAAGGCTAAATAATTTTTTCAGTCATAGCTGCTAACTAATCTCAAGCCTTTATGTTAAAATTTATATTATCTTTTCTTATTATTTCTGTCATGGGAAAACTTGGATGGGAGTCGTTGGATAATGAAACGGAAGCCTGGGGCACAGGTTTTATGTGGTATTTGTAGAATGGTCTGCACATCTGCCTCCAGCCACCTCTCTTCCTGACTGTCTTGTTCTAGCAGGCCTTCTTCCTAGTCATAACCTTCTCTTTGTTTTCTCTTTACAGGTATCTGATCAATGTGACTTTTGAAGGGAGAAATTTGTCCTTCAGTGAAGACGGCTACCAGATGCACCCCAAACTGGTGATCATCCTTCTGAACAAGGAGAGGAAATGGGAGAGGGTAGGACATGTCTTTGGCAATTCTCGAACTAAGTGGAGGGAGTGGAGATGGGAAATCTTGCAACACACTGAGGAAAACAACCCCTTGGGTTTGGTCTCCGAGCTGGAGAGCGAGAGATCAATATTTTGAGAACACAGAGGAGGCTATTTCTCCAACTTGTGTCTTCATTTTCTTGCCATTTTGGTCAATCAAGAGATGATTTTCCTTGTGCATTACCATTTTTATTGGTGGCCATGCTGTCTGCAGCATGACTTTGTTGTAATGTGAGAGTCTGCATGCACAGGATAACACAATTAAGTGGAGAAACTGAATCATGGTGTAATTCAGGGGTCGTGTCCTACCCAGTGTACTGGGGAGGCCTCTGAAACCTAGCTTATGAGCATATGAGCTTGGGTTTCCTGTGGTTGGAGGTTTGATCGTCTCAGGATCTCTCCCGCTATAAACTAATCACAGTGTCTCAAATTCTACCATTAGACATTAATTTATGTAGGTGCCAGACTGCCCAGGTTCAGTTCCCAGCTCCTTGACTCTCTAACTTGTCTACTTAGGACATGGGACAACTCTTTGAACTTCTCTCTGCCTCTACTTCCTCATCTGAAAAAATGGAATAATAATTGTGTCAATCTCACAGGATTGTTATAAGAGTGAATATATTCATATATGTGAAGGACTTAGAAGGGTACCTGGCATATCGTAAGCACTTACTAGTTATTATGAGGATTATTATACTTGATTTCTAGTTAAATACAAACATTCCTGAGAGTCATTTCATCACAGTGTTGCCGAGAATGTTTGGCAGGTCCCTTGAGCTTCCTGATGATTTACTGAGAAGTGGGTTTTCAGCTAAAGAAGATTAAGGGATGCTGTCTACTGTGTTTCACTCTGGGAGATTCTCAGAACATATTAGCATTGGAAAGTTGAGAGGTGTCTTTTTTTATTGAGGTGTAATTGACGTTGTACTAGTTTTGTCGTTGTACTAGTTTTGAAGGTTCGATATAATATTCACTATTTGTGTGTATTGTGAGGTGATCACCATGGAGAGTTTAGTTTACATCTGTCACCCTAGTTGGTTCCCCTGATTTTTTTCTTGTGATGAGAACTTTTACAATCTACTCTCTTAGCAACTTCCAGTATTGTTAACCATAGTCAGGGCCCCGTATGTTACATTCCCATAATTTCTTCCTTTTATAACAGAAAGTTTGCCCTCTCTGATCATCTGCCAGTCTATTCTTTGTATCTATGAGCTAGATTTTTTTTCCAGATTTACATATAGGTGAGATCATGCAGTTTTTGTCTTTTTCTAACTTCACTTAGCGTAATACTCTCCAGGTCCATCCATGTTGTTACAAATAGAGGTGTCTTCTAGCAATGAAACGTCTTTAATTTTATTTAATCTGGCATTTCCCCAAATGATTTTATCACAAGACCCCTTTGTTCCTGAAATCAGATTCTGTGAAATAGCTTGAGAAACATGGATTTAAAGCAATTTCTGCAGACGCCATGGGCTAGTTGGCTGAGAACAGACTTTAAGATGTCAGCATCCTAGGATGGAAACTAGGCAATATCTATTTCCAGAGAGAGTTGCCAGGAAAAGAAGCCAAAGATAAACATCTTGAAATCCACAATCTTGTCATACAGAGCCATGGACAGGAAACCAGGCATGAGTGTCTCAGGTCGTGGGATCCAGGGCCTTATCTGTCCAACCGATCTGACAGACCAAAGCCCTCGATCTGTCATGGGCTCCTCCTCTCAGCGCTAGCTCTAAGGCTAACATCATATCTGGCGATTTTGGACCCCCCGACTTTTCGAAAGCCCTCGATCTGTCATGGGCCCAGGCTCATTTCATCACAGTGTTGCCGAGAATGTTTGGCAGGTCCCTTGAGCTTCCTGATGATTTACTGAGAAGTGGGTTTTCAGCTAAAGAAGATTAAGGGATGCTGTCTACTGTGTTTCACTCTGGGAGATTCTCAGAACATATTAGCATTGGAAAGTTGAGAGGTGTCTTTTTTTATTGAGGTGTAATTGACGTTGTACTAGTTTTGTTGTTGTACTAGTTTTGAAGGTTCGATATAATATTCACTATTTGTGTGTATTGTGAGGTGATCACCATGGAGAGTTTAGTTTACATCTGTCACCCTAGTTGGTTCCCCTGATTTTTTTCTTGTGATGAGAACTTTTACAATCTACTCTCTTAGCAACTTCCAGTATTGTTAACCATAGTCAGGGCCCCGTATGTTACATTCCCATAATTTCTTCCTTTTATAACAGAAAGTTTGCCCTCTCTGATCATCTGCCAGTCTATTCTTTGTATCTATGAGCTAGATTTTTTTTCCAGATTTACATATAGGTGAGATCATGCAGTTTTTGTCTTTTTCTAACTTCACTTAGCGTAATACTCTCCAGGTCCATCCATGTTGTTACAAATAGAGGTGTCTTCTAGCAATGAAACGTCTTTAATTTTATTTAATCTGGCATTTCCCCAAATGATTTTATCACAAGACCCCTTTGTTCCTGAAATCAGATTCTGTGAAATAGCTTGAGAAACATGGATTTAAAGCAATTTCTGCAGACGCCATGGGCTAGTTGGCTGAGAACAGACTTTAAGATGTCAGCATCCTAGGATGGAAACTAGGCAATATCTATTTCCAGAGAGAGTTGCCAGGAAAAGAAGCCAAAGATAAACATCTTGAAATCCACAATCTTGTCATACAGAGCCATGGACAGGGGAAACCAGGCATGAGTGTCTCAGGTCGTGGGATCCAGGGCCTTATCTGTCCAACCGATCTGACAGACCAAAGCCCTCAATCTGTCATGGGCTCCTCCTCTCAGCGCTCAGCTCTAAGGCTAACATCATATCTGGCGATCTCGATGGAAGCCACTGCCCCTCTGCTGAGTTATCATTTGTTCTGAAATGGCTGTTCCCTGGGCTCCTGTTCTTCACCCCAGTCAAGCTGATTTTCACTGCTGCTGTGCAGACATAATAATTTAAGAAGTATTCTGGGGCCGGTGTGTGCACCAGGCCTTTCTGTAGATCTCCAGAAGAGGACTTATTAAAAATGGAGGCTCCATGCGTGGAGCAAAAGACATCCAGCTGGGGTAGCTTTTATGCAGTAGACTCGTGATTCTTGTTTCAAGTATGGGGCCTCGCACAGCCCTCCTGTCTTAAAGAGACACCACTTCCCATCAGTGGCACTGCCTTCTCTTCCTTAGGCTGGAATCTGAGGACTGGGACCCAACCCTTTTCCACAGCTAGTCTTTTCTTCCCCGGGGTCAGATCCCTCCCCTCTTTGTCAACTCTTGCTTGACTCTCAGTCTTCAACATATTCCGTATTTTTGTATGATCCAGGAACCATGTGGATAGTTTCAGAAATTTAAATGGGCCTCTCTCTCTCTGGTGCACACTTTCTTATGTTTGCTTTTTCTTTTTACATTTACATATGTTTCATTTCAGAGATCATTGGCCTATTCAAGTGACAACTTATAGTAATTATCTAGAAATAAAATTAAGTCCTAGCCAATAAAGATTCAAATTATAGAATGGTCAGGGGTTGCTATGTGTTTTACTCAGTGATCACTGCTGAATTTTTTAAATTGTATGGCACCTTATTAACTGGCAGCCCAACATAAGTATCAACCACACTTGGATCCAGATGCTCAGAAAAGATCACCAGGGAAGACACCCACTTTTATCCATTCAGCTCAGTCCTGGACATGGCTTGTAGAGTGAGCTTCCCAAGGCACCATTCTGGTTACGTTCGTTCCCTGCTCCAAACCTGCTCAAAGCTTCTGTGTCTTGTGAATTGGACCCAAATGTCATCTTCCATTCAAGACTTCGGTCTATTTTCCAAGCCCCTGCCTTCTCTTCCTTGGCATGTCCCGTATCACCATCAAGCTGCCCTGGGCTCGTCTCTGTTCTAAGAATGTGCCCCTGGATGTCGTGCTCCCTCTACAGTGTGTTTATGTGTCCAGTTCCTGTAGTGAATGATCCAATTATCCAAATCATAATCGTCCTTTGAAACCAATTAAAATGTTCTCTTTTCTTTCCCTGATCTTTGAGAGACCGCCATTCGCTCCCATGTCCCCTGTAGCTTCGATCGCCCCTCTGTGGTAGCACATGGGACATCTGCCTATGTCAGAGCTGGGTGTGTGAGATGCTTCTGGAAGGCAGAGGCTGTGTCTTCGTGTTGTCGTGGTGTCCTCACGGGAACCTGGAGGAGCATGTCGCAGAGCTCAATAAATATGTGTCGAATGACTGAGAACCATTACATAATGCAACCTTCTAAAATCTATCATCAAGAATCCTAGTTTATGCAGTTGCCCTTGATACAATAGCTGGGCTTTTTCAGCAAGGGGAGATAAAGTCTTTATGTAGATGGAGTGGCTTCCATAGATCGTATTTTAAGTGTGCTAAGGGAGCTTGTTATTTAAAGAAACTTTGTGGGTAATCTTTCAATAAAACATTTGGGGGGATTGGGATCATATTAAATAGAATAGAACATTTTCACACTGACTTGGTTACATCAGGGCACACTGCAGCTGAGAGATCGTCAGTGTTTCTTGGGTTTATGAGCCATGTGACTACCCAACAGGAAGCCCTGTGGGCAGGAAGGGGCAACCAGGCCCGGTCAAGGGCATGTCTGGGATGGGATGAAGTTGTACACCCTTTCCCTGCACTGTCACCCTGGTACCTGGAACCCTTCTGCATATCCAAGACTCCTAATAGTGTTCTAGAAGGTCCTCTGTGGTCCAAGAAAGGTTTAGACCTCAGAGAAGCCAGCCTCAGCATGAGGATTCTTTAGTGAGTCACTGGGGGAGATAAGCAAAGAATGAATGTGAACTCATGGGAGAAGTATGGGCTCGGGAACGGGATGTCAGCCTCTAGTGATGCCCCTAACTTGCTATAGGATCTGCTCCGTTCACTTTTCTGGATCTTTCTTTCCTCGTGCCTAGAATCATGCTGTAACATGGGTTCTCTTCTGTAACTCTGGAGATTACAAATTCATGCTATAAAGAAATAAGAGCTTGGCATGAAAGTTGGGTGAGAGGTGGAGCATACGGAAGGAGCCCAGCCTTGTTTTTAAGACAGTATCTCCCAGGATGTATTTGTCATTCTTGTCACTGGGGTAAATATCATCTCTGCAGAAGACCTTCCCTGACAACCCGAGCTGAAGCAGCCACCCATCAGGTGCATGTTCATTTTCTTCACTGTATTAATGATCTTCCAGTTTGCTTATTTGTCTGCCTGTTAACTGACTGTCTTCTCACACCAGGATGGCTGTTACATGGAAGGCAGAGGCTGTGTCTTCGTGTTGTCGTGGTGTCCTCACGGGAACCTGGAGGAGCATGTCGCAGAGCTCAATAAATATGTGTCGAATGACTGAGAACCATTACATAATGCAACCTTCTAAAATCTATCATCAAGAATCCTAGTTTATGCAGTTGCCCTTGATACAATAGCTGGGCTTTTTCAGCAAGGGGAGATAAAGTCTTTATGTAGATGGAGTGGCTTCCATAGATCGTATTTTAAGTGTGCTAAGGGAGCTTGTTATTTAAAGAAACTTTGTGGGTAATCTTTCAATAAAACATTTGGGGGGATTGGGATCATATTAAATAGAATAGAACATTTTCACACTGACTTGGTTACATCAGGGCACACTGCAGCTGAGAGATCGTCAGTGTTTCTTGGGTTTATGAGCCATGTGACTACCCAACAGGGAAGCCCTGTGGGCAGGAAGGGGCAACCAGGCCCGGTCAAGGGCATGTCTGGGATGGGATGAAGTTGTACACCCTTTCCCTGCACTGTCACCCTGGTACCTGGAACCCTTCTGCATATCCAAGACTCCTAATAGTGTTCTAGAAGGTCCTCTGTGGTCCAAGAAAGGTTTAGACCTCAGAGAAGCCAGCCTCAGCATGAGGATTCTTTAGTGAGTCACTGGGGGAGATAAGCAAAGAATGAATGTCAACTCATGGAAGAAGTATGGGCTCGGCAACGGGGCTGTCAGCCTCTAGTGATGCCCCTAACTTGCTATAGGATCTGCTCCGTTCACTTTTCTGGATCTTTCTTTCCTCGTGCCTAGAATCATGCTGTAGCATGGGTTCTCTTCTGTAACTCTGGAGATTACAAATTCATGCTATAAAGAAATAAGAGCTTGGCATGAAAGTTGGGTGAGAGGTGGAGCATACGGAAGGAGCCCAGCCTTGTTTTTAAGACAGTATCTCCCAGGATGTATTTGTCATTCTTGTCACTGGGGTAAATATCATCTCTGCAGAAGACCTTCCCTGACAACCCGAGCTGAAGCAGCCACCCATCAGGTGCATGTTCATTTTCTTCACTGTATTAATGATCTTCCAGTTTGCTTATTTGTCTGCCTGTTAACTGACTGTCTTCTCACACCAGGATGGCTGTTACATGGGAGGGAGGGCCTGGTTCACTTTGGTAATTCCAGCATTGAAGAGGGGTGCTTGGCCCAGAGGGACCACTCTAAAGACCATTGTTCAATATGTGAAGAATCCATAGGCTTAGGGAGGTTGGAGTAGTGACCGTTCACTTCTACCTGAGTCTTTCCTTTGCAGACTGGGTGGTTTACTGAACAGCCCACAGGAGCAGGCCCATCTCCTTTCTTTGGAACGAGTGCCCCAAGGACCAGTGAGGGGCTCAGGGGACCTTCATGAGGCCTTGTCTACAGGGAGGCGTGACCGGGCAGGGCTCACCAAGATGCCTCGGGAGGAGAAAGATTCATTAAGTTGTCGCTGTGAACCCTGTGATAGAAGTTCTCAGTATTCCTTCAGGTTTTTACAAAGGAGTTTCAAAGCCACTGTCTTACTACTTTGATTGCTTCTGAAAGACTTGAAGTGAAGGCAGGATGGTCTGAGGGACTGCGCTTGGTTCTGGAAATGGGAGAGAGTCCAATTCAATGACCCACCCTGCCTTTTATCAGCTGTGCCAACCGTGCAGCTGGAGTTACCTGGGTCTGTTTCCCCTCTGTAGTATAGGCCTTTGCCTAAGACTGTTATACAGATTAAAGGGGATTGTATAGTAACTAACTCTAAAGGAGATGATAGTAAAACCAGTAATAGTGGCTGAAATATGGAATAGTATTCCATAAATATCAGTTGGTCATCTCCACCTGCTTCATACAGTTTTTTAAGATATTATCTGCACATGGTAAAAAGTCAAATGATGCAAGAGAACATCCAGTAAAAAGACTGTCCTTTTATCAACTGTGAGCATTGGTTCCCCAGACTGTGCCTCAGAGCAATCTTTGTTCCCACTGTCTTATATATTTGCTCTGAAAATATGCCAAGCATATATAAAATTTCTATTTACTCAACCTCCTTTTTTTAAACAAATAGTGTATGCTTTTGTGAACCTTTGATGAGATCCTATATAAGTAGACACTAAGGAGACATAGAGGCAGGGGGCTTGAATTACCAAAAGATCCCTGGGTCAGGATTACGTTCACAGGAAGCCAAATACATATCACCGGTACGTAGAAGTGTGAGGCACATTTAAAGAGGAACACACATAGACACAGATATAGCATGGTGAGTTGGAAAGGGTAGGGGATGGTGGAAAAATGCCTGTGTGCGGAAGGGGTTCATTTCAAAGTCTCTCTAAGAGGGGGACAGATGCATAAACTTGCATTAAAAGTAGTCTGGCACAGAGAAGCAGTTCCAGCAAGCACTTGGGCTTCTGTCTTTATCAGAGCCTCTCATGATTTGCTTCATTGCTACTGCTCCCTGCTTCCTTTAAGCGTTCTTAAAATGGGGATAATAAAAATGAAATGCAGTGGGGGTGCATTCTGAGCAATGACTTCAAGAAATGATGATGCTGCATTTTCAAGTTAGAAGATGTAAACAGACCTTAAAGGGACTGTCTGGGTCAGAACTCCAGGAGAATACGTATGGTTTGCACCTCTGCTAGCCTTTCCCCCAAAGACACCAGTGGAGTATTTTACAAGCCCACTCCTTCTTCCCTGCCTCCACCCACCAGAAAGTACTCTTCCTTGTGTAGATTTCAGCATTCTCCATTTGTCTGGTCATTCTTTGGGCTCCCCAAGCCTCAGTTACCACCTTAGGCCTGTAATCCTGACAAATTACACATCCACCAGTGAAAGAAGGGCTCCAGGAGGAAGGAAGTGGTTGGTTGGAAGTGCTGGGTCTATAGTCATATTTGTGAATTAACGTTTGGATCAGTGAGAGAGAGGAAGGGCAACCAAACTGGAAGAAAGACTCCCACGAGCTGCTGCAGCAGCAGGTGCCACAGGCATCTGGAGCCTGGGATGAATGAGTCAGGTTAAAAGACTGTCCTTTTATCAACTGTGAGCATTGGTTCCCCAGACTGTGCCTCAGAGCAATCTTTGTTCCCACTGTCTTATATATTTGCTCTGAAAATATGCCAAGCATATATAAAATTTCTATTTACTCAACCTCCTTTTTTTAAACAAATAGTGTATGCTTTTGTGAACCTTTGATGAGATCCTATATAAGTAGACACTAAGGAGACATAGAGGCAGGGGGCTTGAATTACCAAAAGATCCCTGGGTCAGGATTACGTTCACAGGAAGCCAAATACATATCACCGGTACGTAGAAGTGTGAGGCACATTTAAAGAGGAACACACATAGACACAGATATAGCATGGTGAGTTGGAAAGGGTAGGGGATGGTGGAAAAATGCCTGTGTGCGGAAGGGGTTCATTTCAAAGTCTCTCTAAGAGGGGGACAGATGCATAAACTTGCATTAAAAGTAGTCTGGCACAGAGAAGCAGTTCCAGCAAGCACTTGGGCTTCTGTCTTTATCAGAGCCTCTCATGATTTGCTTCATTGCTACTGCTCCCTGCTTCCTTTAAGCGTTCTTAAAATGGGGATAATAAAAATGAAATGCAGTGGGGGTGCATTCTGAGCAATGACTTCAAGAAATGATGATGCTGCATTTTCAAGTTAGAAGATGTAAACAGACCTTAAAGGGACTGTCTGGGTCAGAACTCCAGGAGAATACGTATGGTTTGCACCTCTGCTAGTCTTTCCCCCAAAGACACCAGTGGAGTATTTTACAAGCCCACTCCTTCTTCCCTGCCTCCACCCACCAGAAAGTACTCTTCCTTGTGTAGATTTCAGCATTCTCCATTTGTCTGGTCATTCTTTGGGCTCCCCAAGCCTCAGTTACCACCTTAGGCCTGTAATCCTGACAAATTACACATCCACCAGTGAAAGAAGGGCTCCAGGAGGAAGGAAGTGGTTGGTTGGAAGTGCTGGGTCTATAGTCATATTTGTGAATTAACGTTTGGATCAGTGAGAGAGAGGAAGGGCAACCAAACTGGAAGAAAGACTCCCACGAGCTGCTGCAGCAGCAGGTGCCACAGGCATCTGGAGCCTGGGATGAATGAGTCAGGTTAAAGGATGCTTCTGGTCACCCCGTATCTTATCTAGGAGACAGCACTAACTCCAGTCTGTGGATGCTG
This sequence comes from Tragulus kanchil, assembly GCA_022376925.1. Taxonomy (NCBI): domain Eukaryota; kingdom Metazoa; phylum Chordata; class Mammalia; order Artiodactyla; family Tragulidae; genus Tragulus; species Tragulus kanchil. Next base: position 275,382,262 of record JAIOJX010000004.1, read on the forward strand.
GTACCTGAAAATGAGAGAGATTGTGTTCCAGAATGCTCTATTTGGTGGTGATATGATAGCAGTCAACCGCTGGTATGGCCAATTCCACTTGAAAGCTTGTTGACTCACAACATAAAACAGCCTCTCTACCCTCTGAGCATCCATGTGTGCTCTCTCTCTCTCTAACACACACACACACACGCACACACACTGGACAAGCTGACAGGCTGCTCATGAACACAGGGACCACATCTATTTGGTTTTCCACTAGATCTCTGTGCCTTGCCTTAGACAGTACAAAGTAGGCCAAGAGATACTTGGTGAGGCCGGAACGCACCTGCCCCCTCCCCCCGCAATCCACCTCCCACCCCAGGGGAGAGGCCACAAGCCATCCACACACTGTGCTCTCCAGACTCACCGAAGGCATCTGAGGGTGAAACAGGAGCTCCTCCCCATGCAGGGGTGTTTGCTCTGCTTCTCCTGGTGCCATCACTTGGCGGCACACTCTTTTCTCTGACTTTGAACTGTATCCTAATATGCTTCATTGGATTAAGGGATTAGGAAACACACTCCATGGTGAAAGGCTGTGGGAATTGGGGTCATGGAGAGAAGGAGGAGAGGCAACATGGTGATGACTTACTCTCTTAAATGTAAGAAGAATTATCGGACCAGGTGTTGACATCAACTGTTCACTCTCTCCTCCTAGAAAGAACCAGCAAAAGTGAGCTTAAGATCCAGCAGAGAGGATTTTTATTACTACAGGGAGAATTTCTTCATGGAGAGAAATATTGAGTGCCAGAACTGTTAACCATAACAGAGGCTGACTTTGGAAGAACTAAAAATGGTGTATGTCTTATGGGACAATCCTGCCCACACAACAAGGGGTGACCTCCAAGGCATTGAGGGTTTGTCTTCTTTTCTTCTTACATGTAAGATCGAGTACCTACTATGAACCAGGCACTGCTCCCACCAAATTAGTCTGGTCATTTTCCTAGTAGCTAGGGGAGAAGGAAGAGGTATTGCAGGGACAAAGGAACTGATTGTGACACAAAATTTCTATAACCTAGGGTGATTTTTAAATCTATTGTCTAATAGCTGAGTGACCATTGTTAGTAAAGACACTGCATGTGTATGACGGCTTACAGACAGGGTCTCTGGCTTGCATGCTTTTGGCTGTTTTTCCAAGTTGTTGATTATCATAGACTCTCCCATCCAAATGTTCCCTTCTTTGGTTCCTTCAGCTCCAAGAGCCATGGCCCACATGACTCTTTGGCAACACCCTTTTCCAGGGTTCCAGAAAGAGACTGCTGAGGTCCAACCCATGAAGTGAGGAGGTGTGCCGTGAGCCCTCAAGGTCTCCACAGCTCTATTAGCCTCAGTCCACAAAGTCAAGCTGCTGCCTCCATGTACATTTATAAAATAATTTGAAGAGGCAAGCAGGATGTATTGGGGGAATAGACTTCAGAAACATCATTTCAGAAAGGCTAGTTGTCTTCATGTGCTGTCATCAGCCATTGAACGAAAAGGATGAAAGACCAAGATAACCTTGATTGACTTTGGTTTTGAAACCTGTACCTGCTGATGGGGGAGAAAAGGAGGACGGAGGTTGGAGACAGAAGTGCTGGCTTGACCTTGACCTGAGGAATGTGTCCCCGAAGCCAAAAAGATGGCTTTCATCCACCTTCTTTAAATTGTATTGAGATTTTTATTTCATGACAGTTGTCTCTGGCTGGCTCCTGAGTCCTCTGAACCATCTTTCTAATTCTCGCTGGTAATGTTTTTCCAGTAGTGATACTGACAAAGAAGCAGTGGGGTAGAGGTTACAAGACTGTGTTGATATATAAGTTAAAAACAACAGTTATTATTTTCCTATGATAAAGGTAACTGGTGCATATGAAATATATTTGGAGGGACAAAATAACCCTCATTTCCATACCTACAAAGCACTAGCATTTCCATTTCTTCAGTTTCTTATCTGATGCTTTTTTCTGTGTATATATGTGTATGTTACCCCACCGTACAACGTGATGCAATAGAATTGGAAACACAATGTATGAACAGTTTGCAGTCTTCTTTCTCTTACCATGATATTGTGGCCATCTTCTTATTTTATTAATGTTATCTAAAAGCATGAAACTTAATGACTGCCTCATATTCCATTGTAAAGCTGTATCATGCTTCTTTTTTTTTATTGGCTGCACTGCATGGCATGCAGGTTCTTAGTTTCCCCAAACCCGGGATCAAACCTGTGCCCCCTGCAATGGAAGCAAGAGTCTTCACCACTGGACCACCGGGGAAGTCCCTGTATCATTTTTCTTTAAACTGACCTCTCATATGAGTAGGCATTCAGATATGTATTCAGTAGAGACTGGTACTTAGGTCAAAATAATTCAGAGTTTTTGATAATCCAGCTTTGATGCCGTAAGACTGATGTCCGAGGTGGCAAGGTTTGGTCCCTTTTTTGTTCTTGTTGTCTAATGTCTCTAAACATTCAGAATAACATCCTTTAATCTGAGAAGCTTGGGTTATATTAATCTGGTAATGGGAGTAGACACATAGGCGGTGGGTATGGGGGCTTCTCCTTGGTGTTTCCTGGTCTCTGGAAATCCCAGTGGGTTTTCTCTTTCTGATCTGATCCTCTAACTTGACTGATAAGAATATTTCTTATCTTTGGCAGTTACAGCGCACAGAAGATGGGGGTGGTCTTGTGGTCTATCTCTGCAGTTTCCATTATGACCTTGAGAGTTAAAGGCTTGAAAAATTCAGGCCCATGTTCCCAAGAAGATGGTAGGGTTCATGTGTGCAGTGAACATTTTTCCCATTTCTAGGGCTGGCTCCTGAGTCCTCTGAACCATCTTTCTAATTCTCGCTGGTAATGTTTTTCCAGTAGTGATACTGACAAAGAAGCAGTGGGGTAGAGGTTACAAGACTGTGTTGATATATAAGTTAAAACAACAGTTATTATTTTCCTATGATAAAGGTAACTGGTGCATATGAAATATATTTGGAGGGACAAAATAACCCTCATTTCCATACCTACAAAGCACTAGCATTTCCATTTCTTCAGTTTCTTATCTGATGCTTTTTTCTGTGTATATATGTGTATGTTACCCCACCGTACAACGTGATGCAATAGAATTGGAAACACAATGTATGAACAGTTTGCAGTCTTCTTTCTCTTACCATGATATTGTGGCCATCTTCTTATTTTATTAATGTTATCTAAAAGCATGAAACTTAATGACTGCCTCATATTCCATTGTAAAGCTGTATCATGCTTCTTTTTTTTTATTGGCTGCACTGCATGGCATGCAGGTTCTTAGTTTCCCAACCAGGGATCAAACCTGTGCCCCCTGCAATGGAAGCAAGAGTCTTCACCACTGGACCACCGGGGAAGTCCCTGTATCATTTTTCTTTAAACTGACCTCTCATATGAGTAGGCATTCAGATATGTATTCAGTAGAGACTGGTACTTAGGTCAAAATAATTCAGAGTTTTTGATAATCCAGCTTTGATGCCGTAAGACTGATGTCCGAGGTGGCAAGGTTTGGTCCCTTTTTTGTTCTTGTTGTCTAATGTCTCTAAACATTCAGAATAACATCCTTTAATCTGAGAAGCTTGGGTTATATTAATCTGGTAATGGGAGTAGACACATAGGCGGTGGGTATGGGGGCTTCTCCTTGGTGTTTCCTGGTCTCTGGAAATCCCAGTGGGTTTTCTCTTTCTGATCTGATCCTCTAACTTGACTGATAAGAATATTTCTTATCTTTGGCAGTTACAGCGCACAGAAGATGGGGGTGGTCTTGTGGTCTATCTCTGCAGTTTCCATTATGACCTTGAGAGTTAAAGGCTTGAAAAATTCAGGCCCATGTTCCCAAGAAGATGGTAGGGTTCATGTGTGCAGTGACATCATTTCTAGGGCTGTTTCTGTTCTCTGCGTCCCAAGGGACCCAGAAAGAAAGGAGAGGGTTCCCTTCTTTCACCAGTGGGGGCAGCAGCAGGCTGACTACCATATGCACAAGTTGATGCACCTCAAGACTGTCAGGGGCCATCATGGCAGGAACTACTCATTTTATACCTTGACGTATTTTCCACTAAACTGGCAATTTTGTGCATACATCAATAGCATATTAACTCTCCCTGAGGTCCAAAGTTTGACATTAAAGCTCTAGTATCTGAATGCCCTTCATATATAGGCATACCTCTGTTGACCTACCTCCAGGGGAGCTTCTGCTTTGAGTTTTTCCTACAGTAGTGATAGATTTGTACAGTTTCACGCACAGTGTCTCTCTCCATAACCCCAATTTCTGAGAGCTGGTGGAGACCAGGGTAAAGTGAATTGTGTGTACAGAGAGGAAAGGGTTGACCATGGCTTGTTAATTCTGCCTATCAGCCCCCAGTACAAAGATTTTTAAGAAAGAAAGCTATTAATAAAAAACAATACAAGCACCCCACAACAGGCATAGAAGTCAAATTATTTGGTCTGATTTTATGACTTTTCTTTCTCTGTAAGGATGATTTCTGTTCATAATTCTATGAACAGGTTGTGGTTGGGGTGGGACCTCTTACCCTTTCCACCTGCTCTCCCTCTCTGTGGTCCCAGCTGTTTTCTGCCTATAATGGCTGCCTATTGCTGGTTCTACAGGCATTCCATGTCTTAGCTCTGTCAGCTAAGAGTTCTGAAGGTTTAAGCTCAAAGCCCCAGGGGAGTGATGAGAATGAAAGTGTGGTCTTGGGTAGGCAAACCAAGGAGGAGAAGAGCGCAGGCCCCAAGGAGAAGAGTGCCATTCTCCTCTGCTGTGTTTTCCAGAGCCCCACTGGATCTCCTTTCATGTTTTTCTACTCTAAGAGTTTGTTGTATGGAGTCTTCTAAGATCATCACCTTTGACTCTTCTTATAATAACATAGACCATTTTCTTTCACTCATCCTATAAGGAAGGAAACTTGCTAGTGAAAAAACTTGAATACTACCTCTTAGGCAGAATTTCTGCTGTATATTTAAGGCGCTTCATCATTCCCTTTATAAAACAGGGGAAAACATCTATTCCCCCTATAGGGTCTGAGAAAGATGTTTAGCTTCTAGAAGAGTCTAATCTATCCTGAGATTGAAGGATCTTAGGAAAAGTTGGCCTCTAGCACATCTGACATTCATATGCTCCTTTAAGAGCTACGCAGTTTATGAAAAGGTTTAACATATAGGAGCTAATTCTTATTCCGATGAAAACTTTGGGGAATACACAGGTAAATAAACTGAAGCTCAGAAAAGTTGTATGATTTGCCCAAGTCATACCCTTAAGGAGCAGCAGTGCCGGGTATAGATACGTCTGGCTCCATTCAAGTCCAATATGCTTTCTGCCTTGATACACAGAGTGTAACTAGACTAACAGAGTCCAAGTGGAGCAGTACCAATGGGAATACCTTTGTAAACCAGAGGACAGATCACACCATGGAAACATGTGAGCCATCTCACATGCGAGTGGCTAAGCCAAGTACTCAGAAATGGTCCTGTACAGGGAGAAGGGAGGGGTCATCTGTGATTGACTGCTTCAGTGTAATATGTTCCTGAGAGAAACACAAAATGGAAAAGTAAGGGAGGAAGGAATGGAGGAGGCAGGAAAGATAAAAAGAACAACAGAAAAGGCTTTCTTCATCTTTACATCTTCATAACTTTTTGCTATTATTACAAACACCAGCTTACCAGGTGACACTAGTGATAAAGAACCCACCTGCCAATGCAGGAGATGTAAGAGACTTGGGATTCTTGGGGCCCCTAGACTTGTAGAATTAAAACCTGGAAGGCCATAGGGGAGTGTGGTTTCTTGGGTAGGCAAACCAAGGAGGAGAAGAGCGCAGGCCCCAAGGAGAAGAGTGCCATTCTCCTCTGCTGTGTTTTCCAGAGCCCCACTGGATCTCCTTTCATGTTTTTCTACTCTAAGAGTTTGTTGTATGGAGTCTTCTAAGATCATCACCTTTGACTCTTCTTATAATAACATAGACCATTTTCTTTCACTCATCCTATAAGGAAGGAAACTTGCTAGTGAAAAAACTTGAATACTACCTCTTAGGCAGAATTTCTGCTGTATATTTAAGGCGCTTCATCATTCCCTTTATAAAACAGGGGAAAACATCTATTCCCCCTATAGGGTCTGAGAAAGATGTTTAGCTTCTAGAAGAGTCTAATCTATCCTGAGATTGAAGGATCTTAGGAAAAGTTGGCCTCTAGCACATCTGACATTCATATGCTCCTTTAAGAGCTACGCAGTTTATGAAAAGGTTTAACATATAGGAGCTAATTCTTATTCCGATGAAAACTTTGGGAAATACACAGGTAAATAAACTGAAGCTCAGAAAAGTTGTATGATTTGCCCAAGTCATACCCTTAAGGAGCAGCAGTGCCGGGTATAGATACGTCTGGCTCCATTCAAGTCCAATATGCTTTCTGCCTTGATACACAGAGTGTAACTAGACTAACAGAGTCCAAGTGGAGCAGTACCAATGGGAATACCTTTGTAAACCAGAGGACAGATCACACCATGGAAACATGTGAGCCATCTCACATGCGAGTGGCTAAGCCAAGTACTCAGAAATGGTCCTGTACAGGGAGAAGGGAGGGGTCATCTGTGATTGACTGCTTCAGTGTAATATGTTCCTGAGAGAAACACAAAATGGAAAAGTAAGGGAGGAAGGAATGGAGGAGGCAGGAAAGATAAAAAGAACAACAGAAAAGGCTTTCTTCATCTTTACATCTTCATAACTTTTTGCTATTATTACAAACACCAGCTTACCAGGTGACACTAGTGATAAAGAACCCACCTGCCAATGCAGGAGATGTAAGAGACTTGGGTTTGATCCCTGGGCTGGAAGATCCCCCAGAGGAGGAAATGGCAACCCACTCCAGTATTCTTGTGAGAGAGATCCCATGAACAGAGGAGCCTGGAAGGCCATAGTCCGTGGCTTCGCCAAGAGTTGGACATGACTGAAGTGACTTAGCATGCATGCATGAACAACAGACACACACACACCTAAAAATACATACATGATTACACACATACATACCATCTTTTTCAGTTAGAATAATAACCTGTTTCTTCAAACTGTGAGGAAGAGTTTCTTTGCTACCTTTCTCCCAGTAGCAAAGGCCACAGCTCCCTACAGAAGCAGCTGTGTAGGTCCTGGTGGCAGAGAGGGGATTTTCTAGCAAAGAGTTTGCTCCTAGCAAAGAGTTGAAAGCCCTTCTAAAATGCAGCCACCACGGCAGTGGCACTGTGGCCACACAGCCCCATTGATCAGACACCTGCAGGAGGTCTAGAGAAATGTTGAACCACCAAGGGGAATTTTAAATAGCTGACCTACAAAACAGTCCTGAAAGCTTAGCGGAAGAGTGACATGAAATTTTAACTTTGTTTTATATAAAACACAATCAACCAAATATTTTATGAGCTCAACTGGCTAAGAGAAGGGAGTTAGAGAATCTTATATCCAACAAGCTGAAAGTTCATCGAGGAAAATACATACAAATATATAGAAAAGCGGAAGCAACATTCAATAGCTGAGACCACTGATCTGTGATTCATCATTACCACTTCCCTGTGTTCCCAAGTGTAATTGTGGATTTCACTGTGGTCCATGAGTTAAAAGGATGAGTATTTTTTTAATTTGAATGATCTATTTATTCACATTTTTTTAAAATCTTTTTTTGGCTGTGTTGTGTCTGCGTTGCTGTGCATGGGCTTTCTCTAGTTGTGGTGAGCGGGGGCTACTCTTGTCGCGATGAGAGGGCTTCTCATTGTGGTGGCTTCTCTGGTTGTGGAGCACGGGCTACAGGGCCTGTGGGCTTCAGTAGTTGTAGTGCATGTGGGTTCTTCACAGGCCAGGGATCAAACTTGCGCCCCTTGCATTGGCAGGAGAATTCTTAACCACTGGACCACCAGGGAGGTCCTATTGATTTTTTAAAATATATATATATATATATATTTTTTTTTTACAGGGTTTTGTTGTTTACTGCTATACATAAACTGAATCAGTCATCAGTATACACTTGACCCCTCCCACTTGAACTGCCTTCGCATCTCCCTCCCCGTCCCACCCCTCCAGGTTGTTACATAACCCCTGTATAAGTTCCCTTAGTCTGACTGCACACTCCCATTGGTTGTCTGTTTTACATATGCTAATGTAAGTTTCCATGTTACTCTTTCCATACCTCTTACCCACTCCTCCCTCCCACCAATGTCTGTTTGTTATGTCAGGTTAGTCCTATTGATTTTTTTTTTTAAACATTTATTTTATTTATTTATCTTTTTGTGGGGTGGGGTGGGGAGGAAGGGGGATGGGCGGGCCACTTCTATTGGTCTTTCATTTCTTTATTTTCATCTGTCTTTGTTCTTTGGCTCTTGTGGGCCTCCCATTGTGGTGGCCTCTGTTGTCGCAGAGCACCGGCTCTGGGCGCATGCGCTCTAGAGCTCCGGCTCGGTAATTGGACACATTGGTCCAGCAGCTTCGCGGCACGTGGGATCTTCCCAGGCCAGGGATCGAACCAGCACCCCTTGCACTGCAAGGCGGTGTCCTTACACACTGGACCACCAGGGAAGCCCAGTCCTATTGATTTTTATTGTTACCTTCTCTCTTTGGCAAGTAACAGTTGTCTTACATTTACAGTAGTGATATGAATTTTCTGATCAATGAATTTTTTAAAACAAGGTTATTTAATATATTAATCTTACATTTAAAATAGTGAAAATGGGGCACACATGCGACAAAACTTGGAACAGCGGCACTTGAACAACTGAAATTTGGAAATGCTTCCAGAAGGCACAGTGTGTTTTTGACCCCAGCCCCAACTGCCCCTTTTCCAAACCACTTGTACTTTTAGGGCTACATGCCTTGTCTTGTGCTTTCCACTTAACTTTGGACTCTTGAACTTACCCTCTGAGGCATTGTTTAAAAGCCGAGAAGCATCATATCTTGTTCCTCTCTATTTAAAATACAGATTCATCCAAATGTTGCTTCAACTTTCTCATCCATTTCTTCTCTTTCCACATCTATAAAACAGGAAGGGGCTTCCCTGGTGGTCCAGTGGGTAAGGACGATCCCTGGCCTGGGACCATCCCACGTGCTGCAGAGTGGCTGGACTGATGTGTCCAACTACCGAGCTGGAGCTCTGGAGCACATGCGCCCAGAGCCAGTGCTGTGCAGCGAGAGAGGCCACTGCGATGGGAGGCCCACACAGGCCAAAGAACAAAAACGGATGAAAATAAATAAATAAATAAATAAACAATAGAATTGGCCAAAAAAAAAAAGCCCAACATAGCCATTAAAAAAAAAAAAAAAAAGGAAGAATGATAGCTCCTATCTCAAACTATTGCTGTAAGCATCAAATGCACTTTAATTCGTTTAAAATTCTTCGCGCAGTATCGGGGCATAGCACGTACTGTGCAAGTGTTCAGTGTTCTTTACTTGAGCATGTTTTTTTTCTTCCAGTTTGAGATATAATTGACAGACACTGTATGAGTTTAAGGTGATAGGACTCCATACATCATGAAATGAACACAGTAAGTTTGGTAAATGTCCATCATCTTGTATAGATTCAGTAGTAAAGAATTTTTTCTTTTTAAACATTTATTTATTTATTTATTTATTTATTTATTTTGGCGGGGGTGGGGAGGGATGGGAATGGGCGAGCCACTTCCACTGGTCTTTCATTTGTCTAGTTTCATCCATCTTTGTTCTTTGGCCCATGTGGGCCTCCCGTCGCGGTGGCATCTGTTGCCGCAGAGCACCGGCTCTGGGCACATGCGCCCCAGAGCTCTGGCTCCGTAATTGGACACATCAGTCCAGCCGCTCCGCGACATGTGAGATCTTCCCAGGCCAGGGATCGAACTGGCGCCCCTTGCACTGCAAGGTGGTGTCCTTACCCATTGGACCACCGGGGAAGCCCAGTAAAGAACTTTTAAAAATGACCTTCTGGTAACAAGGACTCTTAGGCTTTACTCTCTTAACAGTTTTCATATATATGCTATGCATGTGCATGCTCAGTCATGTCCGATTCTTTGCGACCTGGTGGACTATAGCCCACCAAGCTTCTCTGTCCATGGGATTTCCCAGGTAAGAGTACTGGAGTGGGTTGCCATTTCCTCCTCCAATATATCCTAGAGCAGTATCAATTATGTTGTAAAGTACATCCCTAAGATTTATTTATCTTAGACCAGAAGTTTATACCTATTGACTGCTTTCATCTAATTCTACCTATCCCCACCCGTTTAATACCTTTTGAGTGAGTTTGTCTTCAAGTATAATTGAGCGCGAGAGAGGCCACTGCGATGGGAGGCCCACACAGGCCAAAGAACAAAAACGGATGAAAATAAATAAATAAATAAATAAACAATAGAATTGGCCAAAAAAAAAAAGCCCAACATAGCCATTAAAACAAAAAAAAGGAAGAATGATAGCTCCTATCTCAAACTATTGCTGTAAGCATCAAATGCACTTTAATTCGTTTAAAATTCTTCGCGCAGTATCGGGGCATAGCACGTACTGTGCAAGTGTTCAGTGTTCTTTACTTGAGCATGTTTTTTTTCTTCCAGTTTGAGATATAATTGACAGACACTGTATGAGTTTAAGGTGATAGGACTCCATACATCATGAAATGAACACAGTAAGTTTGGTAAATGTCCATCATCTTGTATAGATTCAGTAGTAAAGAATTTTTTCTTTTTAAACATTTATTTATTTATTTATTTATTTATTTATTTTGGCGGGGGTGGGGAGGGATGGGAATGGGCGGGCTACTTCCACTGGTCTTTCATTTGTCTAGTTTCATCCATCTTTGTTCTTTGGCCCGTGTGGGCCTCCCGTCGCGGTGGCATCTGTTGCCGCAGAGCACCGGCTCTGGGCACATGCGCCCCAGAGCTCCGGCTCCGTAATTGGACACATCAGTCCAGCCGCTCCGCGACATGTGAGATCTTCCCAGGCCAGGGATCGAACTGGTGCCCCTTGCACTGCAAGGTGGTGTCCTTACCCACTGGACCACCAGGGAAGCCCAGTAAAGAACTTTTAAAAATGACCTTCTGGTAACAAGGACTCTTAGGCTTTACTCTCTTAACAGTTTTCATATATATGCTATGCATGTGCATGCTCAGTCATGTCCGATTCTTTGCGACCTGGTGGACTATAGCCCACCAAGCTTCTCTGTCCATGGGATTTCCCAGGCAAGAGTACTGGAGTGGGTTGCCATTTCCTCCTCCAATATATCCTAGAGCAGTATCAATTATGTTGTAAATTACGTCCCTAAGATTTATTTATCTTAGACCAGAAGTTTATACCTATTGACTGCTTTCATCTAATTCTACCTATCCCCACCCTTTGCTTTTGGTAGCCACAGATCTGACCTCTTTTCTTTATGAGTGAGTTTGTCTTCGAAGTATAATTGAACATATATTAAACCAATCTTAATGTAACTGAAACTGGGTTCTAGAAAACAAGAAAATGAATAAAAATGATGAATATACACACATACAAACAAGGTTAGATCCTGGCCTTAGTCACTGAAAAGAAGTATCTAGGAAACAACACACAGAATTCTTGACACACTTGATAAATTGGCAATGAATGCGCTTTCTTTCTTTATTCTTAAACAACTTTTTGCAAGGTTTTTAAAAGGTGAGTCTTATTAATAATAAAAGAGTGGTAAACTCCACAACACAGCACAGCAGTCCATGCTAGGCCCATCGCCCCCAAATTGGGAATTAGAAACATTCATCTTAGATTCAGGCCGCTGTGGGTTCTCAGTAACCATTAAATAACCACCAAACCACATTAGGCTGTAGTGACTGTTCATGAAGCCTCATAATGTATCCTGTGCCATTCGATCTCCTTGGCTTCTGTTTCATTGTGATAAACCACCGCTTTGTGGTTGATAGTAAAGAATAGCCAGTCTCTCCTTTATGGCTTCCTTGTTGTGCAGCCAGTGGATTGGCCCACAGGCATGAAAGGAATTCCTCCCACAAGGGAAGGTGGTTTATGTTCAAAGACACGCCCTCGTCAGCACTAACTGTTAAGGGGATGGTGGTGGAGTCTGCTTCATAGATATTTAGGACTGCCACTTTGTCACTGTTCTCTGTTCTCATTTTCTTTTCCAGCCATTTATTTTGAAGTAAATCTGAATCTTTATCCCTTCACAAAGTGGAAGATAGCCCCAGAAGCCCAGTATGAAAGAGTTAAGGCCTGTACCACTCACTCCAAGAGATTCTAAATTGTCTATGGTCTTCAGTCACTGCTGCAGAAACTCCGGGATATTAGGTTGATTGTCTGAGGTTATTCATTCAGGAAATATCTCCTGGGCCCCTGCACTGTTCTAGGTGTGGGGGAGACCATAGTGAGTAAGACCAATAAATCCCCCACCCTCAGTGAACTGATGTCTTGGTGAGGAGATCAGACAACAGATACCTCAACTAATAGCTAGCTGTCATCACTTCAAATGGCATCAAGTGCCATTAAGGTGGTAAGATACAGCACAGTGGCTCTCAGTCACATGACACCAGCCACCAAGGGACTTCTAGAAATACCAGCCCCCAAACTAGATGGCTCAGTGGTAAAGAACCTGGCTGTCAATGCAGGAGAAGCAAGAGATGTGGGTTGATCCCTGGGTTGGGAAGATCCCCTGGAGAAGGAAATGGCAACCCACTCCAGTATTCTTGCCTGGAGAATCCCATGGTCTGAGGAGCCTGGTGGGCTACATTCCATGTGGACACGACTGAGTGGCTGAGAGTACACAAAGTGCTTATTTAAAATTTATTATTTTCAGTAAGTTGCCAGTTAAATTTCTAAGAAGTATGTCCAACAACTGTTAGAAATTGAACTGGCAACTGAAAGTCAAACTTTTCAGATGAGGTCCATACATCCTCTGTTAAACTTTGGCTACCTACTGTGTTGAGACCCACTCCCCACTTCTGAGCAGCAGGGAAAATGTGGGTAGTAGTCGAGCTATCATTTTGTTTGTTTTTTTAATTTTGGCCTCTTTCATTGTTTTTTATTTATTTATTTTTTTTTACTTATTGATTTTCATCCATCTTTATTCTTTGGCCTGTGTGGACCTCGCATTGCACTGGCCTCTCTGGTTGCAGAGCACTGGCTCTGGGCACATGCGCTCCAGAGCGCTGGCTTGAATTGGGCACACCAATCCATCAGCCACTCCGTGGCATATGGGATCTTCCCAGGCCAGGGATCGAACTGGTGCCCCCTGCACTGCAAGGTGGACTCTTTGCCCACTGGACCACCAGGGAAGCCCTCGAGCTATCATTTTCCCCATTACTACTAAGTTTTAGAGAATTGGGATATGAATTTTTTTTTAATTTTTTTCCTCATCATGCCTCTTTTCATTTATTTTTTATATTTATTTTGATCTATCTTTTATTCTTTGGGCTGTGTGAGCCTCGCATTGCACTGGCCTCTCTGGTTGCAGAGCACTGGCTCTGGGCACATGCGCTCCAGAGCGCTGGCTTGAATTGGGCACACCAATCCATCAGCCACTCCGTGGCACATGGGATCTTCCCAGGCCAGGGATCGAACTGGTGCCCCCTGCACTGCAAGGTGGACTCTTTGCCCACTGGACCACCAGGGAAGCCCTCGAGCTATCATTTTCCCCATTACTACTAAGTTTTAGAGAATTGGGATATGAATTTTTTTTGAATTTTTTTCCTCATCATGCCTCTTTTCATTTATTGTTTATATTTATTTTGATCTATCTTTTATTCTTTGGGCTGTGTGAGCCTCCCATTGCAGTGGCCTCTCTAGCTGCAGAGCACTGGCTCTGGGCACCTGCGCTCCAGAGTGCTGGTTTGTAATTGGACAGACTGGTTCAGCTGCTCTGCAGCACGCGGCATCTTCCCTGGCCAGGGATCAAACCGGTGCCTCCTGCACTGCAAGGCGGACTCTTTACCCACTGGATCACCAGGGAAGCCCATGAATTTTTATAATTTGACACATTCAGCTATAAACTTTCCACTTTTATGCTTGATTTTTCCAACAAGCCGATAAGCGTTAACCCTCTTTGTTTAATAAGAATCACATTTGGTCTGTCACGTACCCTGACCTGCTGTTCCAAGGGAGCGTGACATTCTTTCGCAGCTGTCTTGTCAATTACTTCATGCCCTCTGTTGTCTCCATTTGACCTTGTGGTCATGATATGACGCTACACGAGGCCCTGGTGAGGATGTTTAGGAAAGGTCATAAATCATAGGATGGATAAAACATGAATCATAGTCATGTTCTACGTGACCTAAGACGGTTGTATTTAAGATTAAATTGCCTTTAGCACTTAAACATCTAGAGATTACCTTAAAACTCCAGATTTGTGGGTTCCTAGAACATCAGGAGAGTCTCCACCCTGTGCTCACATTCTCCTGGGGCTGAGCTGTAGACCCTCCTTGGAACTGGAATATATGTTCGCAATTCAACGCAGCCCTCTGGGGGTCCCAGCCCTGTATTAGCATTCTACCTAGTTCCTGCTGTCATTGGAACCTGCAACTCCTAGAACAGGAACGAGTTCAGAGAAGATTCAGTTCTTGCTTAAAATCAAAAACGCGTGTCTTGAAAATGAGTACGTTCAGGGTTAAGGAACTGGATGAAAATGGAGTGGACACAGCCTTTCGATTGCTTGCTGTAGTTCCTCTTGTATTCCCTAGGGGGCAGCTGAGAATTCTGAGTGCTGTATTAAAAATGCATCAGCACACATGGGCAACCATAATTCTGGGTTGTACCGAATCCCCAAATTCACTTTAGCATTGTAGAAGGAAAAAGACACTACCTGCCTAAAGGGCTTTTTATTCATCAGACAGTGAGATACAGGAATATAAACTTCTAGTGTCTTGAAAAGTTTTAGGCATGTGGGAATTTGTCTTTTTTTCTTGGCAAAGTCACAAATAATTCTACCTGGATGAATATCCTGGAAAGGCTTCATACAAGAGCTTTCAAGGGGATTGTGAGCGATCCAAGGGCAGGGACCTGGCAATGAAAGGAAGGCTTCCGCAGAGAAAAATCTCAGGCAGGAGACCAAGAAAATGAAGGAAAGAGGTGATCAAATGAGAGAGATGTAGAAGAGGAGAAACTGAAATCAGAATTGAAGGTGGGAGAAATGTCACGTCTTAAGAACAGAAACCCGATAGCTATTAGAGACAGTGACAGATGTAGAGAGAGAACAAGATGACTCCCGTCATGTTAGTCTGCTTAAATTAAATAAAACCAGAGAGAAAGGGAAAGAAAGAGCAGAATCAAGAAAAAAGGAAGTTGAGGTTGTCCAGGCGGGAAAAGAACCATACTCAGATGAGATTCTGAGCATTCAGGATGTAAGGGAAGGCAGATTCATCATGATAGTCATGCCAGCTATCTTGATCTTCATGCAAATGCTAAATAAAGATGCGGGGTGGGGAGGGGGGGCGTACTTGGTCGCATTCTGCCTGGAGATGTGAAATTATAGATTCCCCTCGCTCCACCCCGGAAGTGAGAGACACTTCATCTCAGAATGGAATTTCCAAGGACCCTGTACTGGGTGCTAAGCTGAAATAAAGGTGAACAAAACACAGTTCTCAAGAATTATGGGCTGTTGAGAAGAGCACACGAGTATAATACGGTGAAGAATGTAGTGGTGGGAGGCGGCCACTAACAGATTCCAAATCCCCACCCGTATGTTTATTCTTCAGATGACTTCTTGGCTACTTAAAACTACTCTGTAAAAGCCCAGAGGAGGGAATGGTGGTTTTAAATGTATTGCACACAAAGTTATGAGCATCACTTTTCAGAACCAGAGGAATCTCCTTTCACCTTGAGTAATAAACCTCTCCTTTATGTCCTGATATTTGTTATTTATGTCTGGTCCAAAAGTATAGTAGTTGTTCACTGAGAAAAAGTTCATAAAACAGAAAAGCATAAAGAGAAAAAGAAACTTCACCTCAAGTTCTACCACCCAGAGATAATTTCTGTTTGCATTTGGGATCCTATCATTTTAGTTTTTCTTTTTAATTGAAGGATAATAGCTTTACAGAGTTGTGTTGTTTTTGGCCCAATATCAGCATGAATCGGCCATAGGTATACATGCATTCCACCATACTCTTCTAGATAACAAGTGTGTTTTATAAATGTAAAGGCATTTGCATGTTACATTTACATATTACATAGATGTAATATGTTACATAAAAATCCCTCTCCCTTCAGTACACCCCCTTGCCTCCTCAGCGCCTGCCCACGTCACACAGGTACAAGATCTTAGCCATGGCTCATTGGTCTGAGCAGGTTGGCCTTAGGGGGCTGCTGTTGGTTAGGGCTTGCACCCTGCATCTCTCACTTCTGTGTGGCCTACTAGAGGGGAACACCAACAGGTGTTCCCAAGAATTAGGCCCTGCCTGAACTCTGCCCTGACGGAAGGGGTCAAGAAAAAGGAAGTTGAGGTTGTCCAGGCGGAAAAGAACCATACTCAGATGAGATTCTGAGCATTCAGGATGTAAGGAAGGCAGATTCATCATGATAGTCATGCCAGCTATCTTGATCTTCATGCAAATGCTAAATAAGGATGCGGGTGGGAGGGGGGCGACTTGGTCGCATTCTGCCTGGAGATGTGAAATTATAGATTCCCTCGCTCCACCCCGGAAGTGAGAGACACTTCATCTCAGAATGGAATTTCCAAGGACCCTGTACTGGGTGCTAAGCTGAAATAAAGGTGAACAAAACACAGTTCTCAAGAATTATGGGCTGTTGAGAAGAGCACACGAGTATAATACGGTGAAGAATGTAGTGGTGGGAGGCGGCCACTAACAGATTCCAAATCCCCACCCGTATGTTTATTCTTCAGATGACTTCTTGGCTACTTAAAACTACTCTGTAAAAGCCCAGAGGAGGGAATGGTGGTTTTAAATGTATTGCACACAAAGTTATGAGCATCTCTTTTTCAGAACCAGAGGAATCTCCTTTCACCTTGAGTAATAAACCTCTCCTTTATGTCCTGATATTTGTTATTTATGTCTGGTCCAAAAGTATAGTAGTTGTTCACTGAGAAAAAGTTCATAAAACAGAAAAGCATAAAGAGAAAAAGAAACTTCACCTCAAGTTCTACCACCCAGAGATAATTTCTGTTTGCATTTGGGATCCTATCATTTTAGTTTTTCTTTTTAATTGAAGGATAATAGCTTTACAGAGTTGTGTTGTTTTTGGCCCAATATCAGCATGAATCGGCCACAGGTATACATGCATTCCACCATACTCTTCTAGATAACAAGTGTGTTTTATAAATGTAAAGGCATTTGCATGTTACATTTACATATTACATAGATGTAATATGTTACATAAAAATCCCTCTCCCTTCAGTACACCCCCTTGCCTCCTCAGCGCCTGCCCACGTCACACAGGTACAAGATCTTAGCCATGGCTCATTGGTCTGAGCAGGTTGGCCTTAGAGGGCTGCTGTTGGTTAGGGCTTGCACCCTGCGTCTCTCACTTCTGTTGGCCTACTAGAGGGGGAACACCAACAGGTGTTCCCAAGAATGCCAGGACACCTGCCCATGCTGGCTCTTCCTATATCTCTGAGCCTGAACTCTGCCCCGCCTCTGAGCAAGCACAGCCCTCCTGGGACTGCCGTTGTAGTTGCCAATCTGTCTCCTGGTGCTCTTTCCTAAATGCCTTTTTAAACATGCTCAATAATAGATGAGCACCTGGGCCCGTCTTCTCCGAGAGCGCCAGTGGTTTTCAGAACATGGAAAAGCTATTTGGCCCTTTAGAGCCGAGTCTTGGAACTCCTCCAGTTCCCCAGGATGCTGTTTAATAACCACTTGCTCCAGGATAGCAAGTGGCTTGCCTGGTGGGTTTTGTGGTTCCAGGTCCTCTCTGCGTTTCCTTTTCAGTCCTGGCCTCAACTCTCACTGAATCTCAGAAACCAGTCTGCCGCTGTAGAAGTTCCTGATCTCCTCCCTGCCTTTTTTTTCCCCAATATTTATTTATTTGACTCTGTCAGGTCCTAGCTGCAGCATGAGGGATCTTCCATGGCTGCTTATGGACTGTCTAGTTGTGGGGTGTGGCCTTCAGGCCTTCAGAAGTTGCGGTATGAGGGCTCCTAGTTGTATGAGGGCTTAGTTGCCCTGCGGCATGTAGGATCTTAGCTTCCCAACCAGGAATCAAACCCACGTCCCCTGCATTGCACAGTGGACTGTTAATTACTGATGGGACCTCCAGAAGTCCCTCCTGCTTACTTTCTTCTGCCCTGACTCGCAGCTGCCTGCCTCAAGCAGGATGTCCAGATTACCTGATGGGACCTCCAGGAAGTCCCTCCTGTACATGCATTCCACCATACTCTTCTAGATAACAAGTGTGTTTTATAAATGTAAAGGCATTTGCATGTTACATTTACATATTACATAGATGTAATATGTTACATAAAAATCCCTCTCCCTTCAGTACACCCCCTTGCCTCCTCAGCGCCTGCCCACGTCACACAGGTACAAGATCTTAGCCATGGCTCATTGGTCTGAGCAGGTTGGCCTTAGAGGGCTGCTGTTGGTTAGGGCTTGCACCCTGCGTCTCTCACTTCTGTTGGCCTACTAGAGGGGGAACACCAACAGGTGTTCCCAAGAATGCCAGGACACCTGCCCATGCTGGCTCTTCCTATATCTCTGAGCCTGAACTCTGCCCCGCCTCTGAGCAAGCACAGCCCTCCTGGGACTGCCGTTGTAGTTGCCAATCTGTCTCCTGGTGCTCTTTCCTAAATGCCTTTTTAAACATGCTCAATAATAGATGAGCACCTGGGCCCGTCTTCTCCGAGAGCGCCAGTGGTTTTCAGAACATGGAAAAGCTATTTGGCCCTTTAGAGCCGAGTCTTGGAACTCCTCCAGTTCCCCAGGATGCTGTTTAATAACCACTTGCTCCAGGATAGCAAGTGGCTTGCCTGGTGGGTTTTGTGGTTCCAGGTCCTCTCTGCGTTTCCTTTTCAGTCCTGGCCTCAACTCTCACTGAATCTCAGAAACCAGTCTGCCGCTGTAGAAGTTCCTGATCTCCTCCCTGCCTTTTTTTTCCCCAATATTTATTTATTTGACTCTGTCAGGTCCTAGCTGCAGCATGAGGGATCTTCCATGGCTGCTTATGGACTGTCTAGTTGTGGGGTGTGGCCTTCAGGCCTTCAGAAGTTGCGGTATGAGGGCTCCTAGTTGTATGAGGGCTTAGTTGCCCTGCGGCATGTAGGATCTTAGCTTCCCAACCAGGAATCAAACCCACGTCCCCTGCATTGCACAGTGGACTGTTAATTACTGATGGGACCTCCAGGGAAGTCCCTCCTGCTTACTTTCTTCTGCCCTGACTCCTCGCAGCTGCCTGCCTCAAGCAGGATGTCCAGATTCAATTGGCCCTAAGTTCCCAGATACAGGCAAGCCCATTCCCCTTGGCCTCTCCAGTCTTGGCTCTGCTTCCAATCACTAAGTGACCTTACATAAGTCACTTCAGGTCCCTGGACTTCAGTTTCTATATCTATAAAGCAAGACTCTCCAGGATCCCTTCTAGTTCAAACAGTCCCTGGTTTCAAGTACATGTTTGGATCTTCCACCGTGTTCTAACGTGCCATATTTTTAATGACATCTATCTATCCATCAATTAGTTATAAAAATTGCTTATTTTTAGAACTTCATTTCCTAAATAAGGAGGCTCTGTCATTGATTTCACAGGCTGTGTTAACGGCCACCTTCTGGGTTGGGGGCTGGCAAGGGAAGTTGAATTTTTCCACTGTCCTGCTTCTCTGGCCATTTTAGTAATTGACAGAATAACAGTGGAGGCCGGCTTCTTTGGGACCTGGCTCCTGATCACTCAGGGTTTGACTCTTTGTGTCTCCAGACATTGCTGGCTGGAGTCAGGCAGCGCTGCCTGCCCATCAGTGCCATGGTGCATGCACCACACTGGAAACCAGCCTCTTTTGTCTTTACTCTGTGTTTCTGGGTATTGTTTTATATGTGATCACATATTTCTTTCTCTGTGATCCCTTCCTTCAAAATTAGAAACAACTTATAGGTATTTTTTTTCCTTTGTGTGCTTTGAAGTCCCTATTATATTCTGAGACTGAATTGTATGTTACTACTCTGGCTTACCATTCATTCATTGAATTTTTAATTAGTGCCTGTGGTGTGCTGGATTCTGTTCCCCAAGAAAGGAGCATGAGGGAACATGACAGGAAGATGGAGAAAGCCAGAGAGGACTGAGGAAGAGGGGTGGTACCACCAAGAGAAGTTAGAAAGGGCAGGCGTTTCTCAACAGAGGTAAAGAAGAGTGTAGGACACCCAGGACAGAAAGCAGGGGAAATGAAGAGAAGAAATCAGAAGACTTGGGGAGTCAAAACCCTAGTTTGTGCCAGTTCTCCTAAAGAAGATTCTTTAAAGAGACAAGAGCCCTGACTGACATAGCAGTTACTAATAGCTATCACTTCTGCAGGAGGTCAGTCATATAGGCCAGACCCTGTTCTAAACAGATCACTTTTATCAACTCATGCTAGTCCTCACAACATCCCTATGCAGTATGATTTAAGGTCAAAACAACAAATCAAAAAGTCATGAGGCCCACAGGGATTTAGGGGCTTTCTGAAGATCACACAGCTAGTGGGTAAAGAAGCCAGGATTTGGGCCAGGCAGTCAGACTCCGGAGATGGTACTGACCACCACACACCATTACATACAGCACAAGGAAAGATCGGGTCCCACTCGACTTTCCATCGGGGCCCAGGAAGTAGTGTAGGTTAGTGCTCTAGCTTCTAAGTGTCCTGATACCTGTTTCTCTCCCCATCAACTCTTGACGCTGTGAAATTCAAGCCTCCTGCTGCATGTTTGCCAAAGGTGCCCAGCATGTTTGCTCTGGCCTCAGGCATTGAGTACAATCATCGCTGGTTGGGCTCTGTGGTTCTGTTCTGGGCCAAGGTGGGTTAGGACAACAAGCCTGAAAGAATCGGACATGACTGAGTGACTGAACAGCAACAGCATACATAGAGCTGATTCACAATGCTATGCAACAGAAACTAACACAGCACTGTAAAGCAAGTATTTTTAAACTTTTATAATAAACATGTATTTTACTGAAGTATGGTTGACTTACAGTCGTGTTTCAGGTGCATAACAAGGTGATTCAGCTGTACATATGCATATATATTATTTTTGAGATTATTTTCCTTAGTTTCATATGCTATATAATGTTACTACTCTGTACCATTCATTCATTGAATTTTTAATTAGTGCCTGTGGTGTGCTGGATTCTGTTCCCCAAGAAAGGAGCATGAGGGAACATGACAGGAAGATGGAGAAAGCCAGAGAGGACTGAGGAAGAGGGGTGGTACCACCAAGAGAAGTTAGAAAGGGCAGGCGTTTCTCAACAGGGGTAAAGAAGAGTGTAGGACACCCAGGACAGAAAGCAGGGGAAATGAAGAGAAGAAATCAGAAGACTTGGGGAGTCAAAACCCTAGTTTGTGCCACTTCTCCTAAAGAAGATTCTTTAAAGAGACAAGAGCCCTGACTGACATAGCAGTTACTAATAGCTATCACTTCTGCAGGAGGTCAGTCATATAGGCCAGACCCTGTTCTAAACAGATCACTTTTATCAACTCATGCTAGTCCTCACAACATCCCTATGCAGTATGATTTAAGGTCAAAACAACAAATCAAAAAGTCATGAGGCCCACAGGGATTTAGGGGCTTTCTGAAGATCACACAGCTAGTGGGTAAAGAAGCCAGGATTTGGGCCAGGCAGTCAGACTCCGGAGATGGTACTGACCACCACACACCATTACATACAGCACAAGGAAAGATCGGGTCCCACTCGACTTTCCATCGGGGCCCAGGAAGTAGTGTAGGTTAGTGCTCTAGCTTCTAAGTGTCCTGATACCTGTTTCTCTCCCCATCAACTCTTGACGCTGTGAAATTCAAGCCTCCTGCTGCATGTTTGCCAAAGGTGCCCAGCATGTTTGCTCTGGCCTCAGGCATTGAGTACAATCATCGCTGGTTGGGCTCTGTGGTTCTGTTCTGGGCCAAGGTGGGTTAGGACAACAAGCCTGAAAGAATCGGACATGACTGAGTGACTGAACAGCAACAGCATACATAGAGCTGATTCACAATGCTATGCAACAGAAACTAACACAGCACTGTAAAGCAAGTATTTTTAAACTTTTATAATAAACATGTATTTTACTGAAGTATGGTTGACTTACAGTCGTGTTTCAGGTGCATAACAAGGTGATTCAGCTGTACATATGCATATATATTATTTTTGAGATTATTTTCCTTATAGATTAATACATAATATTGACTGTAGTTCCCTGTGCTATGCAGTAAACCTTTGCTGCTTGTTGTGTATCCTTTTTTTTTTTTTTCAATTAAAAATCTAGCATTCTGGGCTTCCCTGGTAGCTCAGTAGTGAGGAGTTCGCCTGCCCATGCAGGAGACATGGGTTCACTCCCTGATCCAGGAAGATCCCACATGCTGCAGAGCAACAAAGCCCGTGAGCCACAACTATGGATCCTGTGCTCTAGAGCCTCAGAGCCGCAACTATTGAGCCCATGAGCCACAACTACTGAAGCCCACGTGCCCTAGAGCCCGAGTTCCACAAGAGAGGTCACCACAACAGGAAGCCCACTCACCTCAACTAGAGAGTATCCCCCACTCCCTGCAACTAGAGAAGAGCCTGCAGCAGCAGTGAAAACCCAGCATACCCAAAAATAAATAAATAAAAAATTTTAAAATCTAACATTCTATTCTAAGTCAAACAAGTGTAATCAAAATGTCAAAAAATTTTGAGTTAGGTAAAAATTCATAAATTTTCTAAAATATATATTATACATACTACTTATATGTGTGTATAAAAAAGCTTTTCTACTGTGTTTAATAAAGGCTTGAAAAAGAACATTAAAAATAAAAAAAAAGAGATGAGAAATTAGAAAACAAACTGAAGAAATGGGAGCACTGATTATGAAATAGAAAAAGTGAAACAAACTAGATAAAAGTAAAAGATTGTCATGGAGTCCGGTTGGTTTTAGACATGGCTGCTTATTAGAAACATATCTGGAGCTTTGGAGGAGAAAGCAATACCCAGGCTTCTATAGTTTTCAAAAACAAAATTGAAGTTTCCAATTAAAAAGAGTGTGGTCTAGCTAAGCAAATGAGACACCTGCTCCTAGGGAGTGACTGGTTTATTTCTCTGATTCACAGGGATAAGACTGTGGAAGCCTGACATTCCCAATTCCATTTCTTCAGACAAAGTGTTGTTCCTGCCATCTCTGACAGTTAGAAGTCTCTGTTTCGCTTATTCGCAGACCTTGAAAGATGTAACCAGAATCTGGGCTAGAATATCATCCTGAGCCCCAAAACTGTTCTTAAGCCTCAAACTGGGTTTCGCAAACCTGGAGGCAGACCCACCCTCGAAAAGTGAAAGCGTTCATCGCTTCAGTCAACTCTTGCGACCCTATGGACTGTAGCCCTCCAGGCTCCTCTGTCCATGGGATTCTCCAGGCAAGGAGGCTGGAGTGGGTGGCCATTCCCTTCTCCAGGAGATCTTCCTAACCCAGGGACCAAACCCAGGTTTTGTGCATTAGAGACACATTCTTTACCACCTGAGCCATCAGGGAAGCCCTACCTCCTTGTAATTACAAGGAAGTGGTAATGAGTTGACAGGGATCCCAGGACCTTAGTTATGGGGACAGTCCCAGTCCAGTAAAACAAAACACACCAAAGTTTTTGGATGGCCAAAAACTGGACTGCAGAGCCTTTTTCAGTTTTCAGCTACAGAAGAGAATGCTTGTTATCTACAGGAACTCAGTGAAAATGAAAATAAACTGTGAGGAACAGAACCATTTGACTCACAGGCAGCGAGCAGTTTGGAGGAGCTGGTGGTGCTAAGCTGCCCTGTCCCTCTGCCCGTGGGCACCACCCTGCAAGGCTGTTATCTGAACATTCCAGCAGAGACCCTCAGATATAAAGTATTAGCAACAGATTTCTTAAAAGATGTGCTTTATCTCGAGATTCTCTCTTTGGTCTTTCTCATACAAACAAGCAAATGGGATTAGTTCATCAGCTCTGAAGCCTCTCACTCTTCAGTTTCCTACTTATTTCTCAACATTCACACACTTTCAAATATTTTCCTACAGATTCTTTGCAAAGAACCCAAGGAAGCTTTTCTTCTCCTTGCCACCTCCTCCTCCTCCTTTCTCTCTAGTCCTGCAGTGAGTTTCTCATTACATCTCTTATGATAATTCTAGAAATAACATCTCCCCCTTCCCTCCTGGCTTTTATCTGTGGGTTCCCACTGAACAACTCTAGCAGTGAGGGCTTTACAGCAGCCTAGTGACCAGTACCACGGTCCTCTGCTTATGGGCCATGGCTGGAAAGATCTGGAAACACAGGCGCAGCCTTCTATAGTTGGGAGCATCAGGGAGTGGGATATGCAGGAAGGAAGTAGCAGAATTGTGCAGGGTTTTTTTTTTTTTGGCCACTTTTATTGGTCTTTCATTTATTTATCTTTGTTCTTTGGCCTGTGTGGGCCTCCCATCACAGTGGCCTCTCTCGTCCCAGAACGCGGGCCCCAGGTGCATGCACTCTAGAGCTCCGGCTCAGTAGTTGGACACCTGGGTCCAGCCGCTCTGTGGCACGTGAGAGCTTCCCAGGCCAGGGATCAAACCGACGCCCCTTGCACTGCAAGACAGTGTCCTTACCCACTGGACCACCAGGGAAGCCCTTGTGCAGTTCTTTTCTTGACCATTTTTGACAAAAGCATATTCCTAGTCCAGAGTCTAGCTCAACAAATAGAAATTTTGGAGTAAGGAAACCATAGACCTGTCCTTCAAAGAAGACAGAAGATGCACAATGCACAATTAACGGTTCTAGATAAAGCTCACCTACTGTAATTGGATAGAGACATGCTTATTTGAAGCAACAGAATATTATTCACGCCTTAAAAAGAAGGAAATGCTGCAATATTCAACACTGTGACTATATTGTCACAGAAAGACAGACCTTGCATGATTCCACTTATGTGACGGCTTTCAAGGGTTTCCCAGGTGGCGCTAGGAGCAAAGAATGCACCTGCTGATGTGGGAGACATAAGAGATACGAGTTTAATCCCTGGGCAGATCCCCTGGAGGATGAAATGGCAACCCCCTCCAATATTCTTGCCAAAGAATCCCATGAACAGAGGAGTCCGGCAGGCTGCAGTTCCTAGGATCGTTACATGACTGAGGCAACTCAGCACACACGAGAGCTTTAAAATAGACAAATTCATAGAATCAGAGAGAAAAATGGTGGTTGCCAGGGGCTGGTGGGGAGGGCAAATGAGTTGCTAACCAGTGGGCATAAAGTCTGTTATATAAGGAATTTTAGTTTTGCTAACCTTAAACGTTAAGAGGGTAAAGTCCTGGCTTTTATCTGTGGGTTCCCACTGAACAACTCTAGCAGTGAGGGCTTTACAGCAGCCTAGTGACCAGTACCACGGTCCTCTGCTTATGGGCCATGGCTGGAAAGATCTGGAAACACAGGCGCAGCCTTCTATAGTTGGGAGCATCAGGGAGTGGGATATGCAGGAAGGAAGTAGCAGAATTGTGCAGGGTTTTTTTTTTTTTTGGCCACTTTTATTGGTCTTTCATTTATTTATCTTTGTTCTTTGGCCTGTGTGGGCCTCCCATCACAGTGGCCTCTCTCGTCGCAGAGCACTGGCCCCAGGTGCATGCACTCTAGAGCTCCGGCTCAGTAGTTGGACACCTGGGTCCAGCCGCTCTGTGGCACGTGAGAGCTTCCCAGGCCAGGGATCAAACCGACGCCCCTTGCACTGCAAGACAGTGTCCTTACCCACTGGACCACCAGGGAAGCCCTTGTGCAGTTCTTTTCTTGACCATTTTTGACAAAAGCATATTCCTAGTCCAGAGTCTAGCTCAACAAATAGAAATTTTGGAGTAAGGAAACCATAGACCTGTCCTTCAAAGAAGACAGAAGATGCACAATGCACAATTAACGGTTCTAGATAAAGCTCACCTACTGTAATTGGATAGAGACATGCTTATTTGAAGCAACAGAATATTATTCACGCCTTAAAAAGAAGGAAATGCTGCAATATTCAACACTGTGACTATATTGTCACAGAAAGACAGACCTTGCATGATTCCACTTATGTGACGGCTTTCAAGGGTTTCCCAGGTGGCGCTAGGAGCAAAGAATGCACCTGCTGATGTGGGAGACATAAGAGATACGAGTTTAATCCCTGGGCAGATCCCCTGGAGGATGAAATGGCAACCCCCTCCAATATTCTTGCCAAAGAATCCCATGAACAGAGGAGTCCGGCAGGCTGCAGTTCCTAGGATCGTTACATGACTGAGGCAACTCAGCACACACGAGAGCTTTAAAATAGACAAATTCATAGAATCAGAGAGAAAAATGGTGGTTGCCAGGGGCTGGTGGGGAGGGCAAATGAGTTGCTAACCAGTGGGCATAAAGTCTGTTATATAGAATGCGTGAATTCTGGAGTTCTGCACATCATCATACTTATGGTCAATACTGCTGTATCTTGCATTTGAAAACGTTAAGAGGGTAGATTTCATGTTGTGTTCTTCAAATTTTTTAAGAGATAAACTTATTTCAAGTGATAGAGTCACATTGTTGTCACGGTCTATGCTCAGTGAGCAGAATGGAAGTGGTCTCGAGGTGACACTGTGCAATGTTCCCATTGGAGTGGCGCGTCCTAGTGCCACTGTGACTTCGTGGCTCTCAGTCCAGTAAATCACCTTATCCCCTTTCTGACCTCTCTTTAAGAGCTGACACTGGTGACCACTCCTTTGTTCTCGTGTCTCCCTCCTTTCTTGGCTTACCTTTCACTCTTGTACTCACTCTGTCTACCCACACTCACTGTGTACTTGTACTTCCAGGGTTCCATCTTCAATTCTCTCATCTTCTCATAGACCCATCTACATGGATTTTGTGGACAACCCATGTCTACAAGTGATGACTTTAAAGCATCTATAACCAGATTTTTCTCTTGAACCCTAGACTTAGGTGCCAAACCACCTTTAGTCTTTTTTATAAGAGTTTTTTTACATGGACTATTTTTTTAATAATATTTTTATTTTTTATATTTTTACAGATTTTTGTTTATAGATATGTATGTTCCCAGATTAGTACATGAACTATTTTTTATAAAGCCTTTATTAACTTTGTTGCAGTATTGCTTTTGTTTTGTATTTTGGTTTTCTGCCCACAAACCATGTGGGACCTTAGCTCCCTGACTAGGGATCAAATCTACCCGCTCTGTACGGGAAGGCAAAGTCTTAAAAACTGGACCACCAGGGAAATTCCCATCTTTAGTTTTACATCCCACAGAGACGTCAAGTCCACCAAAATCAAAACTCTCATCTCCTCTTCTCTTTTTGTATTAACCTTGACAAATCACTGTCTATCAAGGTGGAAACCTGAGAATCATTCTGGGTTATTTCTCTTTCTTCTCTATCCCTCGCAGATCTATCTGTTCTTTCTTTCCTGTCTTCTTGCCTTGGTTGTTTATTGCATGAATCACTGTACTTACCTTCTTTTCCCAACTCTGATTTAGTCTGATTCTAATCTGTCCTTCACAGAGTGTCAGAGGGAGCCTCCTAAAACATAAAATTATTCGTGTCTGTTCCCTGACTCAGACTCTGACTTAGCACTCCAGTGACATCAAGATAAAAGCTCAGAGCCATGCTGAGAAGCTTTGATTCTCATGTTCTGGCTCCAGACTCCTGCCAGCTTCTTCGTTCTCATTTTCCATCATTCCTCAACTTAACCCCAATGTTCTATTCATAAGAAAGTGATTGTGCTTCTCTGAATCTCCTCTCTTCTCTTTCTCCTCCCTTTCTTAATGTACTTTTCCCTTTGTCTAGAAGGGTCAATTTCCCTCTTCCTGTCTCATAACTTTTCCTCTTGACTAACTCTACTTTTTTTTTTTTTTTTTGATGACTTTGGCCAGTTAATCAGTTGGTCTTTGTGACTGGACCAAGATCTCAGTCAGCCACTTAGCTAACTCTTAATGACTCCTCAGGGCTCAGTTCATAACCTGCCTCCTCTTGTGAACTTTTCAGGACCTCCTTCCAGGCTAGATTAGAAGCTGAGTATGTTTGTCCTAGATCCAACTGACACATCCCTTCATCCATACAATTATCACACTCTATTGTGCTTTCTCATATTTGAACTGTCTTCTGCCTTGTTCGCAAATGAGTCTGCTCTGTCTTTAGTACAGATTTTTGTTTATAGATATGTATGTTCCCAGATTAGTACATGAACTATTTTTTATAAAGCCTTTATTAACTTTGTTGCAGTATTGCTTTTGTTTTGTATTTTGGTTTTCTGCCCACAAACCATGTGGGACCTTAGCTCCCTGACTAGGGATCAAATCTACCCGCTCTGTACGGGAAGGCAAAGTCTTAAAACTGGACCACCAGGGAAATTCCCATCTTTAGTTTTACATCCCACAGAGACGTCAAGTCCACCAAAATCAAAACTCTCATCTCCTCTTCTCTTTTTGTATTAACCTTGACAAATCACTGTCTATCAAGGTGGAAACCTGAGAATCATTCTGGGTTATTTCTCTTTCTTCTCTATCCCTCGCAGATCTATCTGTTCTTTCTTTCCTGTCTTCTTGCCTTGGTTGTTTATTGCATGAATCACTGTACTTACCTTCTTTTCCCAACTCTGATTTAGTCTGATTCTAATCTGTCCTTCACAGAGTGTCAGATGGAGCCTCCTAAAACATAAAATTATTCGTGTCTGTTCCCTGACTCAGACTCTGACTTAGCACTCCAGTGACATCAAGATAAAAGCTCAGAGCCATGCTGAGAAGCTTTGATTCTCATGTTCTGGCTCCAGACTCCTGCCAGCTTCTTCGTTCTCATTTTCCATCATTCCTCAACTTAACCCCAATGTTCTATTCATAAGAAAGTGATTGTGCTTCTCTGAATCTCCTCTCTTCTCTTTCTCCTCCCTTTCTTAATGTACTTTTCCCTTTGTCTAGAAGGGTCAATTTCCCTCTTCCTGTCTCATAACTTTTCCTCTTGACTAACTCTACTTTTTTTTTTTTTTTTTGATGACTTTGGCCAGTTAATCAGTTGGTCTTTGTGACTGGACCAAGATCTCAGTCAGCCACTTAGCTAACTCTTAATGACTCCTCAGGGCTCAGTTCATAACCTGCCTCCTCTTGTGAACTTTTCAGGACCTCCTTCCAGGCTAGATTAGAAGCTGAGTATGTTTGTCCTAGATCCAACTGACACATCCCTTCATCCATACAATTATCACACTCTATTGTGCTTTCTCATATTTGAATGTCTGTCTTCTGCCTGTAAGTTCCCACAGAGCAAGAACTGAGTCCTTAGCATCTGTATCTTTAGTACATAAGGAGCCCAGAGCATGGAAAAGGCTCAGTAAATGTTAAATGAACAAACAAGTGAAATCCTGAATGATCTTATTTAATCCACACAATTTCTTAGTGGGTAAATATTATCCCAGTTTCATAGACGAGGAAACCTACATCTGAGGAGGTTAAATAACTAACCCAGGAGCACGTAAATATCAAGTCACTGAGCAGCATGGTCTGAGTCTCATGGAGAGTTTGCATGGACCAGGGGACTGGTGGCCATCTGCTGGCACTCAAAGCAAATTCTGATGGAGGACAGCTTCAAACATGGTTAGCAGAAGGGTAGGTAAAAGTTATATTAAGGCATTAGGTTCACACTTAGGCTGAGTGAAGAAAGTCAGCATAGATCCTGAATACCAAGGGAAATAGGTGATCTTTATGCTGACCTTCATTTTAGCTCCAGAATTTCTGCTAATGCCTATAAAATCAATACCAGCCATCCAGTCCACTAGGATCCACTGAGCCACCACTGTATGCTTGGCTCACTGGAGAATGTAAAGCTAGTATTGCCTCTTCTTGAGGAAGACTACACTGAGATATCTTTTGCCCCTCTCTTCTCATGTCTGTCTCTCCTTCAAAAGATATTAAATTTCTTCTTAGGCTCCTCTCCCCACTAGGTGGCAGGAAAGATATTGGAGGCCCACCTGTCTACACATGGCTGATGACTAATTTCCTTGATCACATGCCCCATTTTTAATGGAGGACACAGTCACTGACAAAGACCCATGCTTCTGCCTGAATGCTGTCTGGGCCCTTTCGCATACTTCTTCACATCACCCTTTCTTCTTGCATGAGAAAATCAGTCTTGTCTTCTCTTTTCTGCCACATGCCAGCCTGGCCTGAGTCCTGTCCCTAACTTGGGTTAGGAGATCTATGCCAGCTTAGCTTAAGGTTTCTGAAACAAGCAGTATGTTCCAGCTGTCTCTCTTTCCCTTTCCTCTGCCACTAGTGGATATACTTCAAACTGGACTTGCCCCTTACGAGTGGAAGGACCTCCTCTTTGTGGAAAGATTTGATAGATAAAAAATAAGTGTTGGGCTTCCCTGGTGGTTCAGTGGTAAAGAGTCCACCTTTCAGTGCAGGGGGCACTGGTTCGATCCCAGGCCTGGGAAGCTCCCCTGTGCCGTGGAGCAGTAGGATCCATGTGTCCAATTACGAGCCAGCGTTCTGGAGTGCATGTGCCCAGAGCTGGTGCTCTGAAACGAGAGAGGCCACTGCAATGGGTGGCCCACCCAGGCCAAAGAATAAAGATGGATGAAAATAAATAAAAATAAAAAAGAGGCATGATGGGGAAAAGGAAAAAAAAATATTTACGTCAATATTTATTTTAAAAAATCAGAGCCTTAAAAGGCCATATGCACCCTTTAGGTTAAATGGCATTCTTTGCATTAATTTATTCACTCAAAAAATATTTTGAGTACCTACAATGCACTACACTCTAGCACTAAGATTCAGTCACAAGCCCAAAAGACAAAAATCTCTGCTTATGGACTATCCTTTATAGCTGGGGAGATAGAAAACATTGAAGCGAAGTAAATTATACAGTATGTTCTTGTGTTCAGTCACTCAGTCATGTCTGACTCTTTTCAACCCTTCGGACTGTAGTCCGCCAGGCTCCTCTGTCCGTGGGATTTTCCAGGCAAGAAGACTGGAATGGGTTGCCATTTCCTACTCCACGGGACCTTCCCAACCAAGGGCTGAACCTGCATCTCCTGTATTACAGGCAGATTCTTTACCACTGAGCCACCAGGGAAGTGCATTAGCCTACCAGGCTCCTTTGTCCAGGTTCCTCCTAGCCAACAAGGAAGCCCCTATGGGGTTAGGACAGACTTTTTGTTATCTGACTGATGTCCTAAAGGAAGAATGGAATTTATGTTAATAGGAAAGAGGAAGGAGATTGTAAACAAGATGGCGTTTTTAAAGAAAGAAGAAAGCTTGTGGTTGGGGCCCAATGGGAAGATGAGTAGAATAAAGGAACAGGAGGGGAGCTTCCACCGCTGGTGGACACAGGATTACTGAGAGATGGAGAATACAAAATGGAGAGGCTCTACGGGCCCTCACTTCCAGGCTAGTTTCTTTCCATTTCTACTTTGTTCATAAGGGGAGTTCCTGAATTAAGAATCAGTTGGAGAAAAAAAAAAGTCAGTTGGAAGAATCTGGAGTAAAGAACTTCTATCACAGATCATGGCTCATGTTGGATGTTCACTAACCAACATGGAAAGCCTTCTGGTAGAGAATGACTGGTTATCTAAGAAGGGCCATAGTAACACACATCATTTTTGAATCCTTAATCATACAATTCACATACACACGCAACTCTTAGAGCTATATGGGTACTCAGAGTATGTCTCTAATCCCCTGTTATACAGATGACAAAACAGAAGGCCAGAGGTTTCAATGATGAAGGCAGTTTAGCTGATGGGGAAGATGGGCCTCCTCTTTCAGAATATTTTCCCAACAGCCTCTTCTGGGGACTTTTCTTCACAAGTTTGGGGCCTACTGAGATGCTGTCCTGATATGAAAAACTGGTCCCTGTCACGTCAGCTTGAGAGATGCTATCTACTGGATGTCTTTATCATTTTAAAGAGTTTTCATGCACAGTAGAAAGATAAGATTCTTGAGTGATAGTAAGAAAAATTATTTAAATTTCTTGTAGCATTCCTCCAAACATATTGCACCATGTTGATTTTTCTTTTTCACTAAGTATCTACAGCCGTATGGAACTGCTCCTAGGAAACAAAGGCCATCCATCCTCAGCACCAGTTGGTATCTTGTTGAAAGAGCCTCTGTGGAGGAAGAGACAGATAGATAAAGCAGAGAAGCTTCAGAGGAATGTCTAAAAACAATCAAGGAAAATAAAACAGTTGAGGAAAAGCCAGTGTTCCTTAGTCTTCTTGCCCGCCTTCCTGTCTTCTTCACCTCCTTCCAAAAATAACTTTTGAGTGTCCACTACACACAAAACCTCATGCTACAAACTTTACATGTATTATCTTGCTTGTTTCTAGCAGCCCCCTGGCAGGTCAGAAATGGTCCCTCTAAAAGAGGAAAGTGAGCTCAGAGATAGTAGGTTACTTGCCCCAAGTCATATGCTAATTTAGTGGCTGAATCCAGATTCAAAGGCCTGTTTAATTAAAGCCAGTATTGTTGTCTATTATGTTATTCTCCCCAGGTTATTTCTTCTTTTTCTTTTATTCTTCTCTCCCTAGTGATGTCAACCACCATTGGCTGTGTTAAAGCCAATATCCTAATAAATTAAAGGAGAATACTGGATTTTCAAGGACATTCAACCCTAAGGCTCCCACATCTCCTTTACCTCTTAGGTGTTTAATTTACCATGTAATTTAGTCTTCCTCAATCGTAAGATCCCCCAGGTCAGATTTTTTTTTTTTTAATCTACAGTCTAAAGTTCTCACTATACACGGCCTCTTTCTTGGAATGTGAAGATGATAAAGTCCAGAAGTGTTCAACGATCTCACGACCCTTTTCAACCAGACCCTGCCTGCTATCATGGGAGGTCCCTGCAATAAGATCTTTCATCAAACAAAAAACTGGTTTCTTTTTTTGTCTCAGAGGAAGGGAATCTGAAATTCTAGGAATCCTCAGAGCAGATGATAGTCTGTCCCTTAGGCCTTTTACACCAGCTACCTGGGCTTCCAAGTGGCTTGTTTGCGTGCATGCTAAGTTCCTTCAGTGGTGTCTGACTCTTTGCAACCCCATAGACTGTAGCCTGCCAGGCTCCTCTGTCCATGGATTTCTCCAGACAAGAATACTGGAGTGGGTTGTCGTGCCTTCCTCTGGGAGATCTTACCGACCCAGGATCGACCCATGTCTCTAGTGTCTTTTGTATTGGCAGGTGAGCTGTCTGCCACTAGTGCCACCTGGGAAGCCCTCCAAGTGTCTTGAGAGTGAGTGAGTGAGTGAAAGTCACTCAGTCATTTCTAACTCTTTGTGACCCCATGGACTGTAGCCCATCAGGCTTCTTTGTCCTTGGCTTCTCCAGCCAAGAATACCAGAGTGGGTTGCCATACTCTACAGAGGCTCTTTCCGACCCAGGATCGAACCTGGGTCTCCCGCACTGCAGGGAATTCTTTACCACCTGAGCCCCCAGGGTTGCCCAGTTGAATCCATTAAAGCTGAGTCTGGCTGTGCCCTTCCCTCTTGCCTGCTCCAGAGATGGCCCGTTTCAACCATTAGGAGGCCTGCCTAGTTGTCAATGTGCACCCTTCTCTATCTTATGGGATTATCGACTCTGGGTGGGGGTGAGGGCTGTGTCTCATCCTTGTTCCCCTCACAGCCCTCAGCCCTGGGTCTGGCATGGAATAGGTCCTCAGCTGTTCGCTGAGCTCTTGTGAAACTGTGCTGTAGAAACTGAGCATTAGGATGGACTGGAGAGAGCTAAGATTTATGCTGCTCCCTCTATGCTCCCATGTAATTTGGCATGTCAAGATTTTGATACACTTAGTTTATTACTGTTCCAGTAATTTAACCAAGGCACAAATGAAGTACAGTCCAACTCTGCCCAACAGCAGACAGGCCCAGCCAAACCTAACCAATGACATTTCAGCCGTTATAATCCGCATCAAACAAACAGCCCCTAAGATATCTGAACCGTGGCTCCTAGACTTGTCAAACTCAAAATCAGCCTGCTGCTGGCATTCTTTCATCCACCCCAAGCCAAACAGCATTGAAGTGAAGCTGCGGCACTCATTGTTACCCAGCATTGACCCAAAGTGTGCAACCTTATTCACCAGCCCCCAGGCTTCTGCCTCCAGGGTCCTCCTGGTGGGAAGCTCATTATTGTGATCCTCAGAGCTCTTTTCCTAGGTGGAGCAATTGTTTTTTGGAGAACTTTTATTTAGTTCCCTTTTGCGTGGGTAAGAACCTCTCTCCAGTGCTAATCCACAGCTCCCTCTATGCTCTGCTTTCCCATTTGATCTTCTCCTCTCCCTCAAGGGTGAGAGGGAAGCAGCATTCCTCTACCTGATGACCACTGTGAGTGTTGGGGGCGGGGGGTGGACCAGGGGCAAGGAACGAGCTGTTATACTTTCGGTCTTTTCTTTTTAACATCCAAGACCACGTCTGCCAGAGGTTCGTGACGGCCAGAGGTCATGTCATAGCCCATATGTGAGTGGAAAGGCATCATGCTGTATTGGAGAGCATTTGACCTTTAGCTTTAGGGAGACTTCTGTTGAATATGAGTTCTGTTGCTCACTAGCTCAAGGCTGTATGCCCTTAAACAAAGTCACTTAATTTCTAAAGCTTGCGTACTTAGGTTCCCCAAAGCTTGCTTTTCTTGTCTATGCACTAGAGCGAGTAACTATTAGGAGTTTTCTACCCCTGTGAAACAAATTCCCACAAATCTGGTGATTTTAGCAACCCTCATGCATTATCTCAGCTTCTGAGATCAGGAGTCCAGGCATGTCTTTAACTGGGTCTCGAACTCAGAGTCTTACAAGACTGCAGCCCAAGTATTGGCTGCGCCATGTTCCCAGCTGAAGACTTGAGTTGCGAAGAATGCTCTTCAGGCTTGTTCAGCTTTGTTGGCAGGATTCGCGTGCTTGTGGCTGCTTGCCTGAGGTTCCTGTGGGATGTGGACCAGAGGCCCCTAGCTATGTGGTCCTCTCCACAAACAGGTAGACAATGTGCTGATTCCTTCCCCAAGGCCTAGGGAAGGATCTCTCCCACTAGACTTGTCAAACTCAAAATCAGCCTGCTGCTGGCATTCTTTCATCCACCCCAAGCCAAACAGCATTGAAGTGAAGCTGCGGCACTCATTGTTACCCAGCATTGACCCAAAGTGTGCAACCTTATTCACCAGCCCCCAGGCTTCTGCCTCCAGGGTCCTCCTGGTGGGAAGCTCATTATTGTGATCCTCAGAGCTCTTTTCCTAGGTGGAGCAATTGTTTTTTGGAGAACTTTTATTTAGTTCCCTTTTGCGTGGGTGAGAACCTCTCTCCAGTGCTAATCCACAGCTCCCTCTATGCTCTGCTTTCCCATTTGGTCTTCTCCTCTCCCTCAAGGGTGAGAGGGAAGCAGCATTCCTCTACCTGATGACCACTGTGAGTGTTGGGGGCGGGGGGTGGACCAGGGGCAAGGAACAAGCTGTTATACTTTCGGTCTTTTCTTTTTAACATCCAAGACCACGTCTGCCAGAGGTTCGTGACGGCCAGAGGTCATGTCATAGCCCATATGTGAGTGGAAAGGCATCATGCTGTATTGGAGAGCATTTGACCTTTAGCTTTAGGGAGACTTCTGTTGAATATGAGTTCTATTGCTCACTAGCTCAAGGCTGTATGCCCTTAAACAAAGTCACTTAATTTCTAAAGCTTGCGTACTTAGGTTCCCCAAAGCTTGCTTTTCTTGTCTATGCACTAGAGCGAGTAACTATTAGGAGTTTTCTACCCCTGTGAAACAAATTCCCACAAATCTGGTGATTTTAGCAACCCTCATGCATTATCTCAGCTTCTGAGATCAGGAGTCCAGGCATGTCTTTAACTGGGTCTCGAACTCAGAGTCTTACAAGACTGCAGCCCAAGTATTGGCTGCGCCATGTTCCCAGCTGAAGACTTGAGTTGCGAAGAATGCTCTTCAGGCTTGTTCAGCTTTGTTGGCAGGATTCGCGTGCTTGTGGCTGCTTGCCTGAGGTTCCTGTGGGATGTGGACCAGAGGCCCCTAGCTATGTGGTCCTCTCCACAAACAGGTAGACAATGTGCTGATTCCTTCCCCAAGGCCTAGGGAAGGATCTCTCCCACTAGTCTGTGAAGAAAAAGTCTTATGTAACATAACATAGTCACAAAAGTGACAGTCACATCACCCTTGCCATGAACATAACATAACCAAGGGTGGAAGAATCTTGTCACTTTTTGCCATATTCTACTGGTTAGAAACAAGCCCCCAGGTAGGACATTAATTAAGCAAGGTAGTAACTCATAGGCATCACCTTAGGATGTATCTGCTGAAATAATATCTGCCGCCACCCCCAACATCTAGTTACAGGTGAGGATTCAATGAGGTAATCTATGTAAAACACGTGAAAATAATATCAGTTCCTCCCTATCTGGGAGACACACTGGGGCAGATGTGTGGAGAATATTAAAGAAGAAAAGACAATGAATAGAATTGGAGGAGGAAAAATGGGTACTGAAAGAAGGTCTCAGCTGAGGGGTGGGGTGGGGGTGTGAGGGGTGCTTCTATTCACAAGCTTCTCACTAACATTACATGTATTTCTTGGGATTCTTTTTTGTAATTCCAGGGAGAGGAGCTTCAAATCATTAACCTCCTGTGATTTACTGCTGTTTCAGGTTCTTGTTTTTTGTTCCAGGGAGTAGCCGCTGAAAACTGCTCCCTGTTTATTAGCGAGTATTGTTTGAGGAATTAAAAAAAAAAAGAAAAGAACAATTCTCAGTGTCTTAGGGTGAGTGATTAGAGGAACACAAATTTCTTGGGCAAAATGATGCTTTTGAGTTTCTTCTAATCATTTCCTTCAAGCGTATATCTTTCTTTTTACTTTTTCCCTGATTCCACAGCCATACCTATAGATGTCTTCCACCTTTTCCTGCTGTTTAAATATTTATTTGTGTAGAACTTGCCTTGCAGGAAAAATTCAAGTGAATTGGTGAAATCAGTGAATCAGAGAATAGAAATGTTAAGGAATGTCAGGCAAGAGGGCTGTTGACTTCATTCCTCCTACCTGGAGCCAAATCTAGTATCAAGTAGGGAAAAGAAAAATTAAGGTATGGATGAAAACAGAAGGAAGAGGAGGAAGAAAAGCAGGTTGAGGAGAGGGAGGAGGAAATTGTTTATTTCTGTGAAGAAATCAATATTAAGAATTTGACTTTTAAAAAATATGATTGTTTCTGGAGTCAAATATCTTAAGATAATTTACATATCCCCAGTGTAAGAAAATTTAGAATGCCTTTGGTCTCCACCAGCTGAATGAGTGGTCATTGAAAAAAGAAATGGTCCTCCGTAACATAGAGCAGCATTTTAGTTGATTGCTGAAATAATCAATGGTGTTTTCTTTTAGAGCAGATACTATACTGAGTTTGAACAATAAGTTAGGTTGAAAGAGATAATGCCAAGTAGAAAGAGGAAAGAACTCTGGGCCCAGAAATGCAACTTCAAGCCTAATCTTCGCCACAAGCAAGATGTGTTGCCTTATGCAGTCACTAAATCAACCTGGGCTTCAGTTTCCTCATTCTTCAAGTGGGAATTCTGAAAGAAGAGGCTCTGTTGTTTCTTAGTGATGTCACAGAGAAATGACAAGCAACCCGACACACCTCACACATTCCTAACATTTAAGTATTTGAGAATGCACCAAGAAGGAATATATAAGCAGATACATATGCATTTTTGACAGATAAATTCCAGACGATGTTGGAGCTAGTCTAAATTTCACTTCTAAAATGTATTCAGGGTTGTCGCATTATATATATGTGTCATGGGAAAAGCTTATAATCAAAGACTGTGTGTAGCAATTTGCCACTGAGAATAATTAGACCCTTCATCATGAGAGAATCACAGGCCCTCAGATGGGAAGGCACATTTGCAGGCATCTGATGGAAGCCCCTATTTACTGAGGAGTTTAAGTTTCTTCTAATCATTCCCAAGCGATTCCACAGCCATACCTATAGATGTCTTCCACCTTTTCCTGCTGTTTAAATATTTATTTGTGTAGAACTTGCCTTGCAGGAAAAATTCAAGTGAATTGGTGAAATCAGTGAATCAGAGAATAGAAATGTTAAGGAATGTCAGGCAAGAGGGCTGTTGACTTCATTCCTCCTACCTGGAGCCAAATCTAGTATCAAGTAGGGAAAAGAAAAATTAAGGTATGGATGAAAACAGAAGGAAGAGGAGGAAGAAAAGCAGGTTGAGGAGAGGGAGGAGGAAATTGTTTATTTCTGTGAAGAAATCAATATTAAGAATTTGACTTTTAAAAAATATGATTGTTTCTGGAGTCAAATATCTTAAGATAATTTACATATCCCCAGTGTAAGAAAATTTAGAATGCCTTTGGTCTCCACCAGCTGAATGAGTGGTCATTGAAAAAAGAAATGGTCCTCCGTAACATAGAGCAGCATTTTAGTTGATTGCTGAAATAATCAATGGTGTTTTCTTTTAGAGCAGATACTATACTGAGTTTGAACAATAAGTTAGGTTGAAAGAGATAATGCCAAGTAGAAAGAGGAAAGAACTCTGGGCCCAGAAATGCAACTTCAAGCCTAATCTTCGCCACAAGCAAGATGTGTTGCCTTATGCAGTCACTAAATCAACCTGGGCTTCAGTTTCCTCATTCTTCAAGTGGGAATTCTGAAAGAAGAGGCTCTGTTGTTTCTTAGTGATGTCACAGAGAAATGACAAGCAACCCGACACACCTCACACATTCCTAACATTTAAGTATTTGAGAATGCACCAAGAAGGAATATATAAGCAGATACATATGCATTTTTGACAGATAAATTCCAGACGATGTTGGAGCTAGTCTAAATTTCACTTCTAAAATGTATTCAGGGTTGTCGCATTATATATATGTGTCATGGGAAAAGCTTATAATCAAAGACTGTGTGTAGCAATTTGCCACTGAGAATAATTAGACCCTTCATCATGAGAGAATCACAGGCCCTCAGATGGGAAGGCACATTTGCAGGCATCTGATGGAAGCCCCTATTTACTGAGGAGTTTAAGGTCCAGGCTGGCCGAGGTTAGGTGACCCATCCAAGGTCACATGCTGAATGGCAGTGATGGAACAGAGAACTGGGGCCTTGCCCTCCGCCTCAGGGCCCCTCAGCCCAGTAGAGTGTGTTTATGACTGATTCCCAAGAAAGACAAAAAAAAAAAAAAAGTGAAAATAGGTACTGACTTCCACATTCAAAATAAGAAGACTTTTTTTTAAAGAAAGAATGTTATGTTTTGAGCCATGATTTTGATTATTTAATTTGACTTGTAAGGAATTACAGACTTGAATTGCCAAAAATGTCACAAAGTCAACCCAAATGACCCCAGACTCTGAAGAAAAGAGCAACTTCTCTTCTCTAAACATCATTAAAGCACCTGCACGTACACTTCTCTTGACAAGTAAACACATAAAAGCAGTGTTGTGCAGGGCCTAGCCCAGATCCACTTCTAGTTAAGACTGTCATCAATGACTTGGATGCGGCAACAGCATACTCATTAAGTTCATGAATAAGACTGAATCTAAAGTGGAGGCTAAAGCCTTGGGGGATGCAATTAGAATTGGAAATGACCTCAACAAATTGGACAAGTAATCAGAAGCAAGCTGGATGAAGTTCAGTCAAGACAAGGGCAAAGGGAAGTTGAGGACTCAGAGAAAATAAAGACAAGAAAAGTCTGAGACATAGAAATGGCAGGTCAGGCTGAAAACTACCAGAAGATGTGTGGGTTACAGAAAACCTGCAAACAAACATGGTACAATTATGGACCAGAGGTCACCGCAGGCAACACTGCAAGTCAGTGTCTTTCTGGGGTCCTAGGTTTTATGGAAAGGTGAACTATGAGCCTGAAGGGTTTGTGGGAAGTTTTGTGGGTTTCCCATGTAGCCCAGTTGGTAAAGAATCTGCCTGCAATGCAGGAGATTCCTGGGTTGGGAAGACCCCCTGGAGGAGGGCACGGCAACCCACTCCAGAATTCCATGGCTTGTCCATGGGTCACAAAGAGTCAGACATGACTGAGCGACTTCACTCACTTTAGGTCTTACATTGTTCTCCTTACAATTAAATTATGTCCACCAAAAAGTGATATGGGATAAGAGTCAGTGGTTAATATTGCTTACAAATTTTAAAGCCTTTAATTTAAAAAATCATTATCTTTGTTATTTGGACATGAGTCCAGTCCTTACCTACAAGGCAGGTTCCTTCCTAGCCACCCATTTGGTTCCTACAGGTACAGGGTCACCTGGTGATTCTTTGGTTCTAAGCTCCTCATTTATTGCAGATAATTCAGAATGATCTGGAAGTATTTAATATTGTTAGCCTCACCATTATTTAAAATCAGCATGTCACTGAGATGCATGTTTTGTCTGTGTGCAGTATTCTGTGATGTTGAATTCTTTGCACATAAGGAAGGACACAGAATAGAGAAGTTAGCCAAAGGGAACCCATAGCACAGAGGGACAAGATGAACTGGATGATGAGCCAGGAGCAGAGACGACAGCTAGAGAAGAACAGAGAGAGGACAGGATTCACAACAGCAGACAAGACGGAAGCAGGGGGTTCTGTCCTACTTCCTTACCAAACCCTGAACTGAATTCACACAGATCATCTCATTTAGTATTCAGAGCTAGATGTGGATACAGTTGATAACTATATAAGCGGGAGGATTGAGGCAGGGGGCAAGATGGTTACTCATCCAGGGGCACATTGAATGTCAGAACCAGCTTTTGAACCTGGTTTGCGTGACGTCACCACCTATATTTTAAAAATTGAACTCTAGGTCTGGGTGTGTGTTCAGTTATGCCCAACCCTTTGCAGTCTCAATGGACCTATAACCTGAAGTGATGCCCCCGGTTACTTGTTGACATGGCATGGTCAGTCTTTCTGGGGTCCTAGGTTTTATGGAAAGGTGAACTATGAGCCTGAAGGGTTTGTGGGAAGTTTTGTGGGTTTCCCATGTAGCCCAGTTGGTAAAGAATCTGCCTGCAATGCAGGAGATTCCTGGGTTGGGAAGACCCCCTGGAGGAGGGCACGGCAACCCACTCCAGAATTCCATGGCTTGTCCATGGGTCA
This sequence comes from Tragulus kanchil, assembly GCA_022376925.1. NCBI lineage: Eukaryota > Metazoa > Chordata > Mammalia > Artiodactyla > Tragulidae > Tragulus > Tragulus kanchil. Next base: position 275,423,394 of record JAIOJX010000004.1, read on the forward strand.
CAAAGAGTCAGACATGACTGAGCGACTTCACTCACTTTAGGTCTTACATTGTTCTCCTTACAATTAAATTATGTCCACCAAAAAGTGATATGGGATAAGAGTCAGTGGTTAATATTGCTTACAAATTTTAAAGCCTTTAATTTAAAAAATCATTATCTTTGTTATTTGGACATGAGTCCAGTCCTTACCTACAAGGCAGGTTCCTTCCTAGCCACCCATTTGGTTCCTACAGGTACAGGGTCACCTGGTGATTCTTTGGTTCTAAGCTCCTCATTTATTGCAGATAATTCAGAATGATCTGGAAGTATTTAATATTGTTAGCCTCACCATATTTAAAATCAGCATGTCACTGAGATGCATGTTTTGTCTGTGTGCAGTATTCTGTGATGTTGAATTCTTTGCACATAAGGAAGGACACAGAATAGAGAAGTTAGCCAAAGGGAACCCATAGCACAATCAGAGGGACAAGATGAACTGGATGATGAGCCAGGAGCAGAGACGACAGCTAGAGAAGAACAGAGAGAGGACAGGATTCACAACAGCAGACAAGACGGAAGCAGGGGGTTCTGTCCTACTTCCTTACCAAACCCTGAACTGAATTCACACAGATCATCTCATTTAGTATTCAGAGCTAGATGTGGATACAGTTGATAACTATATAAGCGGGAGGATTGAGGCAGGGGGCAAGATGGTTACTCATCCAGGGGCACATTGAATGTCAGAACCAGCTTTTGAACCTGGTTTGCGTGACGTCACCACCTATATTTTAAAAATTGAACTCTAGGTCTGGGTGTGTGTTCAGTTATGCCCAACCCTTTGCAGTCTCATGGACTATAACCTGCCAGACTCCTCTGTCCATGGGATTCTCCAGGCAGGAATGCTGAAGTGAGTTGCCATTTCCTCTTCCAAGGGATCTTCCCAACTTGTTGATCAAACTCACATCTTCTGCATCTCCTGCCTTGGCAGGTTGATTCTTTACCACTGAGCCTGCAGGGAAGCCCCCATGCTGAAGTAATTGACCTCTGAAAATATAAAAGAGGAAGAAGGGTGAAGAAAAGATTGTGGCAAATTTAAGAAGAGAAAGAGAGAAAGATGAAAAGAAGAAAATGAAAAGGGAGAAAAAAAGAAGGAACAACAATAGGGAGAAATAGGTAAGACATGGAGGGAAAGGAGGCCTCAGTGAAATGAGGGGAGGGAGGGAAGTGTGAAACCCAACTGAGGACGTGGCGTGCGTTGACAAGTGTGTTCTAAGTATTGATCAAGACATCTCTCTTCCAAGACGTACTGTGCTTTTCCAATCTCCCTGGAAGACTGAATCCTGTTGAAAACAACAGGTTCCACAGGACTTAAAGAGAACTTGGTGAATGTTTGTTGGAAAATAAGAGGATGATTAAAAAGACAGTAAATGGAACACGTGTGGCAACTTGAAAGAAAATGGGACATTGGAACATTGAGAAGTGACCTATTAATGGTCGTCAGGTATGAAAAATCTGTTAACGCTGTGACTGCTGAATACCGCAGGAGTTAGCCAATATTAGGGGAGACTTCCTCCTTCTTGTGAACATGGTGACAGCTTTTTTTGCTTCTGCAGAATCTTTTTATGACCCATCAAGGCACTTTATGGCACTAGGGCCTGCTACTCACTGGTTGCCACAGTGTGTGAATCAAGAGGAAGGGGGCCAGGGATATACATATGACTAACCTGGGATTGTACATATCTGTAAATAACAAAACCCTGTAAAAGTAAAAAGTAAAATACAAATAATTATTAAAATTTTTTTTAAAAAATGAATTGTGCCTGAAATTTTGCTGGGTCCTTGAGTAGGATAGGCATGATCAGAACCAGGACTTCCCTGGTGGTCCAGTGGTTAAGACTGCCTTCCAATGCAGGGGATGCAGGTTCAATTCCTGTTCAGCGAATTAAGATCACACATGCTGTGGGGTGTGGCTTTAAAAGAAAAAAGGGACCAGACGACCTTCCTTGGAAAGAATGTGATTTTGAGGAAGACAAGTGGGTTTGATTTTTGACACTGCAACTTTTGGCTCAATGCTCTTGGGCAAGTTACTCAACATTCCTGAACATCAATCCTCTTCTCAGTAAAAAGGAGAAAATAGAACTTACCTGGCTAGGTATGTAGACCTTCATTAAGACTGGGAGATTGGGCATAGTTTGTAAATGTTAGCCTTCATTTCCTGTTTCCTTCCCCTGGGATAAAACAAAGAGGAAGAGAATACTTCACCTTCACCATCAGTTGTGATATACAAGGGAGCCAAGAGTAAGGAGAGAAGAAGGGTTACATTCTATGCCCACAAAATTCAGACTCATTCCATTTCATAGACAGAGATAAGATGGGGCTTGTCATCTTGCAGTCCTTAGGAGTTTGCCGTTCTCTGCGTTAAGTGACTTACAAGAAGCGCCCTTCATTCTCACTTGCCAAGTGGTTCTTCACTGTGAAAGGCTGACATCTGTGCTCTGTTACTTGCATTATTAAGACAGACCACTTTGAAAGGAGAGTTCAAGCAGGCTTCCTTAAACAGAAGTGGACTCCTACATTCTGGAAATGTGTTTAACTTGCAAATTAAGAAGACCCTTTCTTCAGCTGTTGACAGAAGGCTAGATTGAAAGCTACAAACCCCAGCTCTGCTTCTCTTTGAAAAGCATGACTTTCCCCCACAAGATGATGCTTTCTCTCATCAATGGTCAGTGCCCGGTGATTGTCTCTGCCCGTAACTCCTTCTGGCTCCACATACTTGTCCATTCACATTCATTGAGCATATTATGTACATATATGAACATAGCTTGGCCTTGGTTTGCACCTTACCAAAAAAAGATCATTCTTCTCCTCCTTATCATCATGACTGAGTTCAAATCCTTTAAATCTATTACATCATCATTTCCAGGTACTGTGCGATACCTTGTCTCTTATGTTTGTCGTCACTGTTGTTTTTAGTCATCTTGTATACCATACTGTAGAAAACAGGGTCAGGGGAGGCGTCCTTATATGGAAACTTAGTCTTGCGTGCTTATGCCATTTGAGATGGGCTTTTGCTCAGTTTCCTTGAGCATATCTTGTTTATCTTTTTCTTTTTCTCTTACATCGTCTTTGGCTCAGGTAAAGGAGAAAATAGAACTTACCTGGCTAGGTATGTAGACCTTCATTAAGACTGGGAGATTGGGCATAGTTTGTAAATGTTAGCCTTCATTTCCTGTTTCCTTCCCCTGGGATAAAACAAAGAGGAAGAGAATACTTCACCTTCACCATCAGTTGTGATATACAAGGGAGCCAAGAGTAAGGAGAGAAGAAGGGTTACATTCTATGCCCACAAAATTCAGACTCATTCCATTTCATAGACAGAGATAAGATGGGGCTTGTCATCTTGCAGTCCTTAGGAGTTTGCCGTTCTCTGCGTTAAGTGACTTACAAGAAGCGCCCTTCATTCTCACTTTCCAAGTGGTTCTTCACTGTGAAAGGCTGACATCTGTGCTCTGTTACTTGCATTATTAAGACAGACCACTTTGAAAGGAGAGTTCAAGCAGGCTTCCTTAAACAGAAGTGGACTCCTACATTCTGGAAATGTGTTTAACTTGCAAATTAAGAAGACCCTTTCTTCAGCTGTTGACAGAAGGCTAGATTGAAAGCTACAAACCCCAGCTCTGCTTCTCTTTGAAAAGCATGACTTTCCCCCACAAGATGATGCTTTCTCTCATCAGTGGTCAGTGCCCGGTGATTGTCTCTGCCCGTAACTCCTTCTGGCTCCACATACTTGTCCATTCACATTCATTGAGCATATTATGTACATATATGAACATAGCTTGGCCTTGGTTTGCACCTTACCAAAAAAAGATCATTCTTCTCCTCCTTATCATCATGACTGAGTTCAAATCCTTTAAATCTATTACATCATCATTTCCAGGTACTGTGCGATACCTTGTCTCTTATGTTTGTCGTCACTGTTGTTTTTAGTCATCTTGTATACCATACTGTAGAAAACAGGGTCAGGGGAGGCGTCCTTATATGGAAACTTAGTCTTGCGTGCTTATGCCATTTGAGATGGGCTTTTGCTCAGTTTCCTTGAGCATATCTTGTTTATCTTTTTATTTTTCTCTTACATCGTCTTTGGCTCAGGTCAAGGAGTACATACCTCTTACCATCTGGGGCAGTGGGAAGATGACAGCAGGTCTCTCTAAAGAGTAGACGCCTTCCTTTCCACTTCAGTGGGAAGTCTGATCTTGTGTCTTTTGCATCCCCTTTGCCAGTCAGACCTGCACACTATGTACATCCTTTTGGCCTGAACTCTTAAACGTGCTCTGTTTCAGTTAGTGGAACAATTTACTGATGTCACGTTGACTTTAGTGATTTGGCACCCAAGGTAGAAGGGAAAAGGAAAACAAGTATTAAAATATTTATTTGGTGGAGTGTGTGAACAGGCATCTTCGTATGTCTACCTTCTATGTGTATTAAGGGTCTACTGTCCTAAACAGGGAGTAAAACTGGTAAACCTTCTCACCAGGGTCCCATTTACACTCAGGGTATGAAGGAAAATGGTTCTGTGTCATGACTGTCATTTTGAGAAAATGCTGACTAAGCCGTGAGCCATTTCTTGCTACAGATGCAAAATGTATGGCAATTCTGACATTTCAGTTCATTGACAGATGCCAAAATTTTACTGAAGAAGGAACATCTCATTGAAGAAGACTCACTGATGTTTTTCCTAGGAAAATGATGCAGATGCACAATTAATTTTCTCATTGTCCTTTTCAACGTGCATGTCTTTATATATATATATATATATATATATATATACATATATATATACACATATATATATATGTATATAAATCAATTACTTAATCAAACTATTTTTATTTATTTATTTTTAAATATTGAGGGGGGCGGGTTGGGGAGGGAGGGGGCGGGTGGGCCACTTCTATTGGTCTTTCATTTCTCTATTTTCATCCATCTTTGTTCTTTGGCCCATGTGGGCCTCCCGTCACAGTGGCCCCTGTTGTCGCAGAGCACTGGCTCCGGGCGCATGTGCTCCAGAGCTCCAGCTCGGTAATTGGACACATCGGTCCAGCCACTCCACGGCACGTGGGATCTTCCCAGGCCAGGGATCGAACCGGCGCCCCTTGCACAGCAAGGTGGTGTCCTTACCCACTGGACCACCAGGGAAGCCCCGTGCATATCTTTTTAACCTGCTCACTGTGGGCCATGAGTGTCATGACCAGAAATAGACAAAAAGGAGCAGTGAGCATAATTATGAATGGAAGTTCTTCCTGCAGGCTTCAGCTTAAACCCAGTTGCTCATCCCTTTGTCCCTGGTGCCCCCAGCATGTTTTCTTGTGTGTGCCTGCCACTCTGTCTTTCTTTGTTAGCTTTCAGAACACGTTGCTTTCTTGTCTACAACCTGTATTTCTTTATTGACAGGTAATTTACAATGTAGTGTTACTTTCAAGTGTAAGAAAAGTATTCAGTTATACATACATAATATATTCTTTTTCAGAGTCTTCTTCGTTATAGGTTATTAAAAGATATTATGTATAGTTCCCTGTGCTATACAGTAGACCCTTGGTGTTTTACCTATTTTATATATAGTAGTATGTATATGTTAATCCTAATCTCCCAATGTATATCCCACCATTTCTGCTATTCCTTTTGGTAACCGCCAATTTATTTTTTTATGTCTATGAGTATATTTCTATTTCACCTTGTACATTTTTTAGATTCCACATATAAGTGTTATCATATGTCAGTCTTTCTGTGGCTGACTTTTCTTAATAATATTCAGGTCCATCCATGTTGCTGCAAAAGGTATTATTTCATTCTTTGTATGGCTGAGTAATATTCCATATTGTATATCGATCTGTCTATCTATATCTATATATAGATATACCACATCTTCTTCATCCATGCATCAGTATTTAGGTTGCACTCATGTCGTGGCTACTGTAAATAGTGCTGCTATGAACATTAGGATGCATGTATCTTTTGAAATTAGTTTTCTCTGGATATATGCCCAAGAGTGGGATTACAGGATCATATGGTAGCTCTGTTTTTAGTTTTTTAGAGAACCTCCATACTGTTCTCCCTAGTGGCTATAGTCTGTGGTCTGTGTTTGCCTGGAAAGGGCAAGCTTTCCATCCTCTAAGCCCTGCAAAATCTATGTGTGGTTATCTACCAGATTTATATCTTCAGTCCAGAACTCTCACCTCAACTTAGACTCATGCCTACTTGCTCACTAACATTTCTACGGGGATGTCTGAGAGGCAACTCAGATGACCTGTCTGAGTCATGCTTTTGATTTTTTTCCTACAGGTCTCCTTCCCACCCTCCAAGCTTCTCATCGTAGCCAGGATTTATTGAGAGCATCCTGTATCCCAGATCCTCTTCTAAGTGTTTTATACATATTAAACTATTTCATCTGTATAACAACCCTAGATGGTCAATATTATTATTTTCTTTTTGCCTGTAAGTCATCACTTATTTTTCATCCATCTTTATTCTTTGGAATGAGTCAGCCTCCCATCGCAGTGGCCTCTCTTGTTGCAGAGCACTGGCTCTAGGCACATGCTCTCCAGAGCCCAGGCTTGTAATTGAACACACCTACCCAGCTGTTCCTCAGCATGTGGTACCTTCTGGGGCCAGGAATCTAACCGGTGCCCCTGCACTGCAAGGCGGACTCTTTACCCATTGGACCACCTTTTTAACATCCCCGTTTCACAGATGGAAAGTCGAGATAGAGAGGTCCAGAGAGAACTTTCTGAGGTCACATGTCGCATAAATAGCAGAGCTGGGCATTCATCTCAGGCAGCCTGGTGTCTGTGTCTGCACGGGCTGCAGCCTAATTGCTGTTTTGTGCAGGGTCTCAGCAGATGGAGTCACCATTCTCCCATGACCCAGGGCCCAAATCTCAGGGTCATCTTTGATTCCTTTCTTTCTCTCCATCTCATATCATGTGTCAGCAAGACCTTCATTGCTACCTCCCAAACGTGTCCTGAAATTAACCAATTCACATTCCCTCTGCTACCACCTCCATGGTCACAGTCACCACCATCTCCTCACTCAACGTCTCCATCTACTCTTGCTGCCCATAGTCAGTTCTCTACGGAACAGCCACAGTGGTACTTTCAAAACAGAACAGTTCATGTCAGTGGCTTGCTTAGAACCCTGCAACAGTTGTCCATCAAACAAAGATGACCCAAAGCCTCACTACGTGGTCTGTCCACTCCCGATCTCCCCAGACATGCTTCTTGCCACTCTTCCATTAGATTCTCCAGCTCCTGCCATACTGGCTGACTTGCTGTCCCTTAAACACTGCAAGGAAGGTGCCATTGTAAGGTAATTACCCTTGCAGAATTCCACCTAAAATTCTCCTCTTTCAGATATTCACAGGATGCTCACTTCATTCAAGTCTCTGCTCAACTGCCACCTCTTCAGAGAAAACCTCTCTGACCACCTCTCTGTGTCCCTTCAGATGCCTTGCTCTTTCCCAAATTTGATTTTCTTAGTAGCACGTCTTTCGAGCTGAGACTCTTATTATGTATTTGCCGACTGCCTCTCTCCCTTACTGGAGTATAAACTTCTGGAGGGCAGAGAGTGAACTGTACCTCTGTCTCCAGCACCTAGAAAGCTGGTGTATAGTTGTTGAACAAATGAATGAATGAACAAAACTTGTATTCTAGTCAAAGGTTTTCCTGAGCTTAACATTTCCACCATCAAATGCCAGAGGTGTAAAATAGCTTTCCCAGCATAACGTACGAGAATTATTTCCTCCCCACCACTAATTGTCGACATGAAGCAGAATGTCTTACTTAAAGCAAGCAAACAGCTAGATTCAGGGCACCAAGTTAAAGAGCCCAGGTCTACACGTTTGCCAGTCCTTATGTGTTCACACTCAACCTTTTGATGACTACTTATATCTGTTGTTTCCAACAGACGCTGAGTGTCTGTTGGTTCCAATTAGACAATTATCTTTGCAGAAAAGCAGCAGGAGGGTTGGAAACCCAGATGTGCGCTGCTTTTCCATCTTCTTCTGCTCCTCCCCAAACTCTGAGCTAATAAAATGGCGTATGGGAAAGTGCTGGCAGGGTAGCGAGGGGGAAAAATGAGATGGGTATCTGGTCTTTGCCCAGAGGGAGCTCTTAAGGAGAGTCTATTGATTTCCTTTCTTTGTAGAAAATAGGAAGAAAATGCAAATAGCCCTTTATCCATTTCTAGTCCCTCTTTAGTACTGTGGACTATTTCATCATCCTGTGCTTCTCCATGTAAAGAGATTTGTTTTCTCATATTTCTCTACATTCTGTGTTTTTATTATTTTTTTTATTTTACATTGGAGTACAGCTGTTTAAGGTGGACAGCAAAGGGACTCAACTGTACAAGTATCCATTCTCCCCCAAACTCTCATCCCATCCAGGCTGCCACATAACATTGAGCAGAATTCCCTGTGCTACACAGTAGGTCCTTGTTGGTTATTCATTTTAAATACATCCATCCCAAACTCCCTAGCTACCTTTTCCCCCATCCTTCCCCCACCATAACCATAAGCTTGTTGTCTAAGTCTGTGAGTCTCTTTCTGTTTTGCAAAGTTTATTTGTATAATTTCTTTTTAGAGTCCACATATAAGGGCTATCATATGATATTTCTCTTTCTCTGACTTACTTCCCTCACTGTGACAGTCTCTAGGTCCATCCATGTTGCTGTAAGTGGCATGCACCCCAGTGTTCATTGCAGTATTATTAACAGTAGCCAAGACAGGAAAACCTAAATATCCATCGAAAGAGGAATAGATAAATAAGATGTGGTCCATGTATACAATGGAATATTACTCAGCCCTTGAAAAGAAGGAAATAATGCCATTTACCTCTGTATTTTTTAATCTCCTTTTGACATTACTATCCCATCAGGCTGCAGAACACACATTCATTTGGTGACCTGCCTTATTGGACCGCTCTTGGCCCAGGCACCTGAGTGAAATCCATCACTTCCTCGTAAGTGCCAACACCAAAGTGGTTTTCCTACATTGGCATTAAGCAGTGAGTTGCTGGCTAAAAGGAGGGACACAAAGATGTGAAAGTAGCATCGTAATAACACACATCCCTGGAGTGGACTCTGCTCAATGGTATTCCCTAGAATTTGGGAAAATCCAGGAAGTAGCCATAAGTACAGATAACGGGACCTTCAAAAATTATAAAACATGATAATGGGAAACAACGAAATAAGACCATCATATATGGAGAAAGCTGTTACCAATCACCTTGCCCCTAAGCCTCACACTCCCTCCCCAACCATGCTTAGTATGGCAGAAGCTGTCATAGTTTACCAAAATGTGTTTGATCTTCTTCTTGGGGTATGTGGCTGGACTCTCTTTTCCAGCTTATCTTACAATTAGACGTGGCCATGTGACTGACGGCTAGCCAATGCAATGTGAACAGAAGCGACAGCTGTCATAAAATCCTCCCCCACAAGCTCCATTCTGCTCCTTCTGTTACTGTCAGGTGGAAGGGAAACCCCTCCATGGGGACCATGAAAGCCTTGTCTTGAGGGTGGAAGAGTCTCCACGGACCTGGGTCCCCAGACACAGGGAGGAGGTTGCTCTGGCCACCTCAGTACAGTGACATGAACCGGAAATGGAATTCTGTTGCCTTGGGGTTATAATACATTCCAGAGACTGTTTGTTACATAGCTGACATCGCCAGATAGTAAACATTGGTTTTCAATATGTATATGGTTTTTTTTTTCTTCTCCATTTTATTATATAGTCAGCCCTCCGTATCTGTGCATCTTCCAATTAAAACAGGATTGCATCATACCATTTGGAGTTGTTTGAACCCATGGATGTAGAACCTGCAGGTCCAGAGGGTCAGCTGTGGGATTTGAGCATTCACAGATACAGTATCTTTGGAGAGTTCTGGAACCATTTGCCGGTGAACCCCAAGGCACGACTGTAAGCTTCTTGAAAACAGAGTCTGTGTGAAGTGCCTTCAGTGTCCCCCATGAGCCTCACACACAGCCTGGCACAGCCCACATGATCAATAAAGAGGTGCCCGTCAGAGCTTATCTCTGCCTTTTATTGTAGGCTGAGTTAAAACATGAGTAGGAACGTGGCCAGATCATCTGTGTTTTTCATTTGGCTTTAAAATCCGTCTTCGGGATGAAGGATCACTTCTGTATGTACAGCAGCTCAGAACTGACATGGTCAGCGAAGTGTGACACACATTTTTTATTATCCTAAATGGATTATCTGCTGTGACCCGGCTCTTCCATCATCTCAGCGTATTCCCTGGAGTGGACTCTGCTCAATGGTATTCCCTAGAATTTGGGAAAATCCAGGAAGTAGCCATAAGTACAGATAACGGGACCTTCAAAAATTATAAAACATGGTAATGGGAAACAACGAAATAAGACCATCATATATGGAGAAAGCTGTTACCAATCACCTTGCCCCTAAGCCTCACACTCCCTCCCCAACCATGCTTAGTATGGCAGAAGCTGTCATAGTTTACCAAAATGTGTTTGATCTTCTTCTTGGGGTATGTGGCTGGACTCTCTTTTCCAGCTTATCTTACAATTAGACGTGGCCATGTGACTGACGGCTAGCCAATGCAATGTGAACAGAAGCGACAGCTGTCATAAAATCCTCCCCCACAAGCTCCATTCTGCTCCTTCTGTTACTGTCAGGGGGAAAGGGAAACCCCCTCCATGGGGACCATGAAAGCCTTGTCTTGAGGGTGGAAGAGTCTCCACGGACCTGGGTCCCCAGACACAGGGAGGAGGTTGCTCTGGCCACCTCAGTACAGTGACATGAACCGGAAATGGAATTCTGTTGCCTTGGGGTTATAATACATTCCAGAGACTGTTTGTTACATAGCTGACATCGCCAGATAGTAAACATTGGTTTTCAATATGTATATGGTTTTTTTTTTCTTCTCCATTTTATTATATAGTCAGCCCTCCGTATCTGTGCATCTTCCAATTAAAACAGGATTGCATCATACCATTTGGAGTTGTTTGAACCCATGGATGTAGAACCTGCAGGTCCAGAGGGTCAGCTGTGGGATTTGAGCATTCACAGATACAGTATCTTTGGAGAGTTCTGGAACCATTTGCCGGTGAACCCCAAGGCACGACTGTAAGCTTCTTGAAAACAGAGTCTGTGTGAAGTGCCTTCAGTGTCCCCCATGAGCCTCACACACAGCCTGGCACAGCCCACATGATCAATAAAGAGGTGCCCGTCAGAGAGCTTATCTCTGCCTTTTATTGTAGGCTGAGTTAAAACATGAGTAGGAACGTGGCCAGATCATCTGTGTTTTTCATTTGGCTTTAAAATCCGTCTTCGGGATGAAGGATCACTTCTGTATGTACAGCAGCTCAGAACTGACATGGTCAGCGAAGTGTGACACACATTTTTTATTATCCCTAAATGGATTATCTGCTGTGACCCGGCTCTTCCATCATCTCAGCGTATTCCTCTTGTCAACAGCTGTGTGGTAGGCGCTGAGAAGGGCCCTGAGCCAAGGGAGGATGAGAAACAAGGAGGGGAGGGTTTGGGGGTGAATGCTGGTGTCGCTGACTGAGTGTGACTTGTGAATACATTCTGCAAGCAGATACAATGTTGGTTATCTTTATACTACGATATGAATTTCCTTATTGTCTATTATGAGACATGATCAAGGGTTGAGATAGAAATATTTAAGTTAAGACCGGTTGCTCACGTGCATTCAAAGTCGCTTCAGTCACTTTGCATCCCCATGGACTGTAGCGTACCAGGCTCCTCCGTCCGTGGGATTCTCTAGGCAAGAGTACTGGACTGGATTGCTGTCTCCTCCTTTAGGGGATCTTCCTGACCCATGGATGATCAAATCTGGGTCTCTTACCTCTCCTGCATTGGCAGTTGGGTTCTTTAACACTAGTGCCACCTGGGAAGCCCTAAGACCAGGGAGGGTACTGAAATAACCACCACTGTAAACAAAACTGGAACTTTATCAAAGCAGGAGTGTTCAGTCTGACCTCACATCTCTTTGAGGGAAGCAAAGGCATTTTATTTCCACCAGTTAACTGTAGCCAGGCATGTGACACATGGTAAGTACCAAAATCCTCATTGTAGACAGGGAGGTGTTTTACCCTGGGGTCCTTGAATCCTTCAAATAAAACTCAGCCATCCTTCTTCCTCAGTTGCAGGGATCAGTGTCCTCATGAACTTATTATTACCATCCCCATCTGCTTTTGAAAAATAATGCTCTCAACCAGTGGTTCTCAAATTTCAGTGTGCTTCAAGTGTGTTATAACCCAGATTTATGGGTTCCACCCCCATAGTTGCTGATTCACAGGGTCGGGAGTGAAGCCTGAGAACCGGCCTTTTTAACAAACTCTCAAGTGATGCTGAGGAGGCTGGCCTGGGGTCCACACTTTGAGCATCACTGGTCTAAAAATCCCCTCAAACTCATGGAAAAACAGACAGAGCATAGTCATAGGGACATTGTGGGGAAGAAATAGGGAGGGGGAGGCATGGAGGGAGTGACATGGAAATCTATACTGTCATGTGTGGAAAAGATAGCTATTGTCATTGTGCTAAGGGAATAGGAGTGCTTACAATGGCATGAGGCAGTGGTCCGGAGGGGTGGGATGGGGGGAACTCGGGGGATGGGGACCAGGGATATGCATATGACTGATCTGGGAACATACATGTCTGTGAACAACAAAACTCTGTAAAACCTTTAAAATAAAGAATTAAAAAAAAAAATCCCCTCAGCCTTTCCCCATGTTAACAAAGGCATCTACATGCATGCCCACGTGCCTGAAAAAGCAAAAGATCCTAGGTTTTGAGAAATGCCTTTCCTGTTAAGCCAGACTGAATCTGTGGTTGCAGAGTGAGGCTGCTCAGGGCAGCTGAGGGAAATGTGACCTATTACCATTGTCCCCCCCCGGCTCTCTTTCCCATGTCTGTTCCCTATTTCCACTTTAGAAAAATAAAGAGGTCACCATGGATAAGTGGGACTAAATTGTGCTTCACGTGAGAATCCCTTGGGAGATTTTTAATAATACTATTGTTCAGACTGCATCCTGCCATTCCATGATTGGGGCTAGGGGACAGGGCCTACGAATCATCATTTTTATGTAGATCATTTGTTTATTGAATTTGTTACAATATTGCTTCTGCCTTATGTTTTGGATTTTTGGCTGCAAGGCATGTGGGATCTTAGCTCCCTAACCAGGGATCGAATCCACACCCCTTGTGCTGGAAGGTGAAGTCTTAACTACTGGACCACCTGGAAAGTCCCAGGAATCAGCATTTTAATAGCTTTACAGGTGATTCTCATGCAGCTTGGTTGAAAACCACTGCATCTCTCTAGATCACTTCTAGATTATGCGTGTGTTATAACCCAGATTTATGGGTTCCACCCCATAGTTGCTGATTCACAGGGTCGGGAGTGAAGCCTGAGAACCGGCCTTTTTAACAAACTCTCAAGTGATGCTGAGGAGGCTGGCCTGGGGTCCACACTTTGAGCATCACTGGTCTAAAAATCCCCTCAAACTCATGGAAAAACAGACAGAGCATAGTCATAGGGACATTGTGGGGAAGAAATAGGGAGGGGGAGGCATGGAGGGAGCAACATGGAAACCTATAGTGTCATGTGTGGAAAAGATAGCTATTGTCATTGTGCTAAGGGAATAGGAGTGCTTACAATGGCATGAGGCAGTGGTCCGGAGGGGTGGGATGGGGGGAACTCGGGGGATGGGGACCAGGGATATGCATATGACTGATCTGGGAACATACATGTCTGTGAACAACAAAACTCTGTAAAACCTTTAAAATAAAGAATTAAAAAAATCCCCTCAGCCTTTCCCCATGTTAACAAAGGCATCTACATGCATGCCCACGTGCCTGAAAAAGCAAAAGATCCTAGGTTTTGAGAAATGCCTTTCCTGTTAAGCCAGACTGAATCTGTGGTTGCAGAGTGAGGCTGCTCAGGGCAGCTGAGGGAAATGTGACCTATTACCATTGTCCCCCCCCGGCTCTCTTTCCCATGTCTGTTCCCTATTTCCACTTTAGAAAAATAAAGAGGTCACCATGGATAAGTGGGACTAAATTGTGCTTCACGTGAGAATCCCCTTGGGAGATTTTTAATAATACTATTGTTCAGACTGCATCCTGCCATTCCATGATTGGGGCTAGGGGACAGGGCCTACGAATCATCATTTTTATGTAGATCATTTGTTTATTGAATTTGTTACAATATTGCTTCTGCCTTATGTTTTGGATTTTTGGCTGCAAGGCATGTGGGATCTTAGCTCCCTAACCAGGGATCGAATCCACACCCCTTGTGCTGGAAGGTGAAGTCTTAACTACTGGACCACCTGGAAAGTCCCAGGAATCAGCATTTTAATAGCTTTACAGGTGATTCTCATGCAGCTTGGTTGAAAACCACTGCATCTCTCTCTAGATCACTTCTAGATTTAAGAGTCTACATTTACCACCTCCACCCTCTTGTGGAATCTTACTTGGCCTCTCATCCCTCTGCCCAGGCCCAACCCTCAAGCCTGCCCTGCCTCTTCGCCCTGACCCCTCACTGACTACCCCCTGTGCACTTTGTTTTCCATTCACTGGGTGACACAAAGTCACTGCATACCTCATTAACTTCCTCTGCTTAATTAGGCAGAGGACAAGTCCCAAACAGCTGCAGAATACGTGGAAATTCACTGACAGAAACATAAACAACGAATTAGGAGCACTTTCAGAACCCCTCGGAAATATTAACTGTGGAGGCAGCGAAGGGACCCATTCCTGGAAAATGACTTTGACTCATAGGTCACAGGAGAGCCAGGACACTACACAGTGCATTTAACACGGACTCCAGATTATTTATTCCCCTGTTATTGTTGCTGTTGTTCAGTCACCAAGTTGTGTCTGACTCTGAGATTCGGGGACTGCAGCACAGCAGGATCCCCTGTCCGTCACCATCTCCCAGAGTTTTCCCAAGTTCCTGTCCATTGAATCGATGATGCCACCCAGCCATGTCATCCTCTGTTGCCCCCTTCTCCTTCTGCCCTCAATTTTTCCCAGCATCAGGCTCTTTTCCAATGAGTCAGCTCTGCATCAGGTAGCCATAGTATTGGAGCTTCAGCTTCAGCTTCAGCATCAGCCCTTCCAATGGATATTCTGGGTGGATTTCTTTTAGGATTGACTGATTTGATCTCCTTGCTTTCCAAGGGACTCTCAAGAGTCTTCGCCAGTTCGAAAACATCAATTCTTTGGTGCTCTGCCTTCTTAACATTTATTCCCCTTGGCTGACCCAACCTCATTTTGTTGTGATTCCAACAGATTTCACACATACAGTTGGCCGGCTGTATCAGAGGACAGGAACACTGACTACTACCTGTACTACTGTAATTTTTATCTAGGGAACTAGAGCATCTGAGCATCCCTGGATGGAGGGAGGGGTAGGGTGAAGGGAGGAAGTCCTGGAACAATGCCCCATGGATACCAAGGGGTGGTTGTCCTTTATGTTCACTGTAACTCAAGTAAGTATAACACATCTCTCTTTCCTAAATAACCCTTTATCCTTTAAATAAGCAAAACGCCTTGGACAACAGAAACAGTGGTCTGCATGCTTTGCCTTTTCCCAGACACACTTCCGTTGCACCTCTGCAGACAGTGGCAGTGAACTGGTGGCTTCGCCTGAAAGGAATTAGAATGTTTCTATTTTATTACCTTAGTAGGTGCAGATTTAGAATTCCCAAGTGCTAGTGGGATATAACCTAGCCTGACTAATTTTGTTCTGACCCTTTGTCACTTGAACTAGAGACACTGGAAACCACTTTCTTTTCTGGACTACACTTGAATCTTTCGTTTGTGGAGCCTTTTCAATTTGATTGTCATTCTCAATGAAGTGTTTTGGGGGTTTTTTGTTTTTTCCTCCACTCAAGTAGCTTTAGTTAAGTTAGGTGAGAGGCACTGACGTAATATAGTCATTTCATCCCACCATGTGCTCTGGACAGGAATCCAGGGCTGGGAACTTGTGCCTCTCCGCTAATTAATCCTGCGTGTCAAGCATCTGGAAACCGGCCTCTTCTGCCTCATCTGAGTTGACTAATTAATTAAGTTGTGTCTGTAAACAGGCCTTCTCTCCCCCAGCACTTTTTTGATCATCTGTTTCTTTAGCCACAAGCTGGTGACCCCATTTAATGGTAAACTACCTGGCCAATAATCTTGCTTTCCTGCGGGGCTGAGAAGTTTCCATCTAGAGGCTGCCCAGAACTGTACAAGAGGCCCAGGCTTTGGAGGAAGGCAGTCAGGGATTTGAATCCAGTTCAGCTGTTTATTAATTATATGTGTGCATGTGCATACTAAGTTTGCCCTCAGTCATGTCCATGGAATTCTCCAGGCAGGGATACTTTGGCTGACCCAACCTCATTTTGTTGTGATTCCAACAGATTTCACACATACAGTTGGCGGCTGTATCAGAGGACAGGAACACTGACTACTACCTGTACTACTGTAATTTTTATCTAGGGAACTAGAGCATCTGAGCATCCCTGGATGGAGGGAGGGGTAGGGTGAAGGGAGGAAGTCCTGGAACAATGCCCCATGGATACCAAGGGGTGGTTGTCCTTTATGTTCACTGTAACTCAAGTAAGTATAACACATCTCTCTTTCCTAAATAACCCTTTATCCTTTAAATAAGCAAAACGCCTTGGACAACAGAAACAGTGGTCTGCATGCTTTGCCTTTTCCCAGACACACTTCCGTTGCA
This sequence comes from Tragulus kanchil, assembly GCA_022376925.1. Lineage (NCBI taxonomy): Eukaryota > Metazoa > Chordata > Mammalia > Artiodactyla > Tragulidae > Tragulus > Tragulus kanchil. The sequence goes on from JAIOJX010000004.1 coordinate 275,440,147, forward strand.
CCTCTGCAGACAGTGGCAGTGAACTGGTGGCTTCGCCTGAAAGGAATTAGAATGTTTCTATTTTATTACCTTAGTAGGTGCAGATTTAGAATTCCCAAGTGCTAGTGGGATATAACCTAGCCTGACTAATTTTGTTCTGACCCTTTGTCACTTGAACTAGAGACACTGGAAACCACTTTCTTTTCTGGACTACACTTGAATCTTTCGTTTGTGGAGCCTTTTCAATTTGATTGTCATTCTCAATGAAGTGTTTTGGGGGTTTTTTGTTTTTTCCTCCACTCAAGTAGCTTTAGTTAAGTTAGGTGAGAGGCACTGACGTAATATAGTCATTTCATCCCACCATGTGCTCTGGACAGGAATCCAGGGCTGGGAACTTGTGCCTCTCCGCTAATTAATCCTGCGTGTCAAGCATCTGGAAACCGGCCTCTTCTGCCTCATCTGAGTTGACTAATTAATTAAGTTGTGTCTGTAAACAGGCCTTCTCTCCCCCAGCACTTTTTTGATCATCTGTTTCTTTAGCCACAAGCTGGTGACCCCATTTAATGGTAAACTACCTGGCCAATAATCTTGCTTTCCTGCGGGGCTGAGAAGTTTCCATCTAGAGGCTGCCCAGAACTGTACAAGAGGCCCAGGCTTTGGAGGAAGGCAGTCAGGGATTTGAATCCAGTTCAGCTGTTTATTAATTATATGTGTGCATGTGCATACTAAGTTGCTTCAGTCATGTCCGACTCTTTGTGACCCTATGGACTGTAGTCCCCTCAGGCTTCCCTGTCCATGGAATTCTCCAGGCAGGGATACTGGGATGGGTGGCCGTTTCCTTCTTCAGGGGATCTACCTAACCCAGGGATTAAACCTGGGGTTCCTGCATTGCAAGTGAATTCTTTACCATCTGAGCCACCAGGGAAGCCCTTATTAATTATGTGGACACAGACAAATGACCTTGCATTTCAAAATGTCAGTTTCCCCATTTTCTCCCTGCAAAACCTTCCACACAGTCCAGTGCCTGGCATGTCCTCAATACAAATACTGCTAAATAAATACTTGCAATCGTCGGGTATTTTCTGCTTGATGCTACCTTGACTTTGTGCAGGGAACAGTCAGTTTCAACACATCTCCACACATGTTAATCACATTTGTTGCTCTTGAACCCCAGCAGAGGGGTATGGATAAACGCTATTTCCTTCATATTTTACAAATAGAGAATCAAGCTCAGGAAGGTTAAGGGACAAGGTCCCACAGCTGTTTAGAGGCAGAGCCCAAGTGAAGAACAAGCAAATATGCAGAAAGGCCACATTCCTGGCCAAGTGCTTTGAGTTCAGGTGTCATCCAGTCTGTAGTGGATGCTGTGAAACTAGATTCCTAAGGGTTCTGTCAGATATCTAAGAATACCTTCTATAGGAAAACAGTAAGAGCCCACTAATACAAAAGGGGTTGAAATACCTACGAGAGAAACATTATTTGATTCATGGAAACACGATGACAGTTTACTTTCTGAATTTCCTTCACCGTCTGACCTGCTTCTGTTGGCTCGCGGGTAAATTGTCGGGCATAGTTCTGAACCAACATTATTAGCTAACTTCAGTCACATTAACACCCACGTTTGGTCAATTTGTTATATACATTGGATTCTTCCACCGTCCCCATGAGATTAGTAGAAGCAGAAATACAGGTTTGCATGCGTATCTCTCTGCTTTGCTGATGAGGAAGCTGAGATTCCAAGAGCTTAAGTGATTTGTCATATTTACGCGACTTTTCAGGGGCAGGGCTGGGCTTGAACTTCAGGGTTTCTAACTCTATGTTTAGCACTGTTTGAATAGTACTACAATTAAGAAGGACTAATGTCAGCACTGTACTTATTTATATTAAAGAGCTCTAAAGAACTTTGTGCTATTTTGCCTTTTAATTCTATCTCTGTTTGTCTTCTTCTAGCTTCTTATCCCTTCATTGGTTTTGCCTTGCTATCATAGCATTTTTCCAAAGGTGGATATATTTCAGTTAACCTCTGTTATGTAACAGCCACCCATAAGTTAGTGACCTGAAACAACTACCATTTTATTACTCGTCATCCTTTGAGATAGTTTGTGTTTGTATAAGCTGAGTGGTTTTGGTCCAGGTGTCACTAACCTGATGCAGTCATCTGGTGGTTCAGCCAAAGATTGGTAATCCAAAATGGTCTCACTCGTGATTAGCTGTTGATACTGGCTATCGGCTGAACCTCTTTCTGCATATTTGCTTGTTCTCAAGGAAGCTGACCCAAGTTTTTTCAGGGTTGTCAGAAACATTCCAAGAAGGCAAGACCCTCTGCCCTGTCATCTGTCAAGTCTGTACATGTGTCACATGTTTTCTGTCCTTCTGGTCAAAGCAAGTCACAAGAGCATGGCTACCGAGACATATGATTCACTGGGTACCAGTAGCATCTACCAAAAGTGAATATAAAAATAATATCTACCTCCTATATTGAGAATTAAATTTGATAATATGTGTACATTGCTTAGCATGGTTCCTGACATACAGTAAGTGCTCAATGAATATTAGTATCATTAGTGGACTCACCATTATCCATTATTAGTCACCAAGTGCAGATTCTCCTTTAGAAATCCCACTTGTATTCGACTAACTTTACTGCGTGCCCATGGTGGGTTATTCTCTGGGCATTCAGGAAAAAAATACTGGTAAATTGTCGGGCATAGTTCTGAACCAACATTATTAGCTAACTTCAGTCACATTAACACCCACGTTTGGTCAATTTGTTATATACATTGGATTCTTCCACCATCCCCATGAGATTAGTAGAAGCAGAAATACAGGTTTGCATGCGTATCTCTGCTTTGCTGATGAGGAAGCTGAGATTCCAAGAGCTTAAGTGATTTGTCATATTTACGCGACTTTTCAGGGGCAGGGCTGGGCTTGAACTTCAGGGTTTCTAACTCTATGTTTAGCACTGTTTGAATAGTACTACAATTAAGAAGGACTAATGTCAGCACTGTACTTATTTATATTAAAGAGCTCTAAAGAACTTTGTGCTATTTTGCCTTTTAATTCTATCTCTGTTTGTCTTCTTCTAGCTTCTTATCCCTTCATTGGTTTTGCCTTGCTATCATAGCATTTTTCCAAAGGTGGATATATTTCAGTTAACCTCTGTTATGTAACAGCCACCCATAAGTTAGTGACCTGAAACAACTACCATTTTATTACTCGTCATCCTTTGAGATAGTTTGTGTTTGTATAAGCTGAGTGGTTTTGGTCCAGGTGTCACTAACCTGATGCAGTCATCTGGTGGTTCAGCCAAAGATTGGTAATCCAAAATGGTCTCACTCGTGATTAGCTGTTGATACTGGCTATCGGCTGAACCTCTTTCTGCATATTTGCTTGTTCTCAAGGAAGCTGACCCAAGTTTTTTCAGGGTTGTCAGAAACATTCCAAGAAGGCAAGACCCTCTGCCCTGTCATCTGTCAAGTCTGTACATGTGTCACATGTTTTCTGTCCTTCTGGTCAAAGCAAGTCACAAGAGCATGGCTACCGAGACATATGATTCACTGGGTACCAGTAGCATCTACCAAAAGTGAATATAAAAATAATATCTACCTCCTATATTGAGAATTAAATTTGATAATATGTGTACATTGCTTAGCATGGTTCCTGACATACAGTAAGTGCTCAATGAATATTAGTATCATTAGTGGACTCACCATTATCCATTATTAGTCACCAAGTGCAGATTCTCCTTTAGAAATCCCACTTGTATTCGACTAACTTTTACTGCGTGCCCATGGTGGGTTATTCTCTATGCTGGGCATTCAGGAAAAAAGAAATACTAATCAACCTCTGCCACTGAGGAACTCCTAGTCTACTGGAGCAGATGAGACACATAAGCTATAAAATACGGTATCTTATGGCAAGTTCAGTGGTTGAGATTTGCACAGGGTATTTAGAGAGTAGAGTAAGTCCTCTACACAAGAACCTGAAGGTTGTGAACTTTCAAAAATGCACATGTGTGTTCTCATGTCCAGTCACGTAAGTTAGTTCCCATGTCTGCCATACATCATCACCTGCATGCATCTTCTACAAGTGGTTGTGCTTTTGTGTACTGTGCTGTAAGATTTTATTTATGTTTTTCTTGGTTTTTTTTGCCTCTTTTATTGGTTCTTTCTTTCTTTGTTTTCATCCATCTTTATTCTTTGGCCTGTGTGGGCCTCCCATTGCAGTGGCCTCTCTTGTTGCAGAGCACCAGGTCTGGGCGCATGCACTCCAGGGCACTGGCTTGGTAGTTGGACACATCAGTCCAGCCGCTCCATGGCACGTGGGATCCTCCCAGGCCAGGAATTGAACCGGTGCCCCTTGCCCTGCAAGGCGGTGTCCTTACCCAGTGGACCAACCAGGGAAGCCCTGTGTTTTTCTTAATGTATTCTTTGTATGTGAAGTAGTATGCTTATTACAAGATGGTACTGTATAGATGATTTTGTGAGTTAAGAACCAAGGCTAACTTTGTTGGACTCAGGAATAAAGTGAGCTTATAAACGTGCTTTTGGGACAGACTCGTTCATATGTTGGGGACTTACTGTATACCAAAGGAGGATACCTAACCCCTTAACCCAGCCTGGAGGTGTGATGCGGAAAATCTTCTTAATACTCTATGAGCTGAATCCTAAAGGTTGAGTGACTGTCATACAGATTTCATACAGGATTTAAAATAGAGAATTTTACAGCATGAGTGGATGAATTAGGTAGGAAAGAGTATAGTGTGTTCTTATCATAGTTAGAGGCTAGAAATTCTGAAGAGATAAAACAAAAAAAGAAAGCAGGAAGGCAAGAAAGACAGAGAAACAAAGTGGGCGGGAGGAAGGGTGGGTAGGAATGGGAATGATAAAGTGTGGGGAGCAGACGTGTCCTCTTCCAAGGAGGTCAGTTAATTTTCTGTAGGTGAATGAGGAGTCACTAAGAGGTGCAGAAAGTCAGGGTGGAGTCAGATCTGCATTTTAAGAAATCTTGCGCCAAGTAGAGGATGAACTGGAGGGAAATAAGACTGGAGTGGGTGGAGACCAGCTAGGAGTAATCGAGAAGCCCAGGCAAGTGATAGAATATCTGAGACTGGAGGCCAGAGTGAGATTCTTTCTAGCCATGTCTACTCTGTGAAGCTGGGGAAAGGCATTCAGTGAGAAATGGAATGACTTCTGATATGCTAGTTTGGGATAGCATAGTCCAGAACACTCTTGAAAAACAAAGAAAACTTTTCTACAAGTATGAAAGTGAAAGTTAGTCGCTCAGTCGTTTCTGAATCTTTTCGACCCCATGGACTGTAACCCGCCAGGCTCCTCTGTCCTTGGAATTCTCCAGGCCAGAATACTGGAGTAGGTTGTCATTCCCTTCTCCAGGAGATTTTGCCAACCCAGAGATCAAATTTGGGTCTCTTGCATCGCAGGCAGATCCTTCACCCTCTGAACTACCAGGGAAGCCCATGCTTGTCCACAAAATGAACCTTTTCTGGCTAAGGAGAGGTGGTAGACCCTGGACAATCTTAGAGTGTTTTTATGATGGATTTTGTCCTCTTTTGCATGGCCTTAGTGAAGCATGAGCAAACCTATGAATCCTCCAAGGGACCTTCTTGGACTCACGATTCTTTTCTTTTCTCTGTGATCTAGTCTTTTAGAAATGTTAATACACATCTGGGGACTCGGACCTGTTCTCTTTGTGCTCCTTTCTTGCCTCTGTTATTTGTATGGGCCTTTTCAGTGCTTATGCCTTGTTTCTTTTCATATATATTCACAACCTTATGCCTTGGATTTCCTGAAATAATCATGCAGTCAACGCTGCTGCTTCATTGTCCCTGAAAACACATTCATAATCATCAGGGTTTATGTCCTGATTTGTGGTCTGGAAAACATTGCCATGACACTTAACGCAGTATGTTCCTTTTCCAGAATTCCTCCCATTGCTTTCCTCTTGGCTCTTGTGTGTGAGCAGCCCGCGGTGCTGCAGACAGCTCTCCATAGCTTCACCTGAGGAGGTCCTGCTCCAGTTTGGTCCATTTAAGATGGGGACGAGACCTCGGTTTTGTTGGTTGTGTTGGTTCACTCAACGCACAACGCTGGCGTCATTTTTCTTAGTGTCCTGAGATGTACTTGATAGAGGAACTGGCCTCGCATGTCTTAAGATTTATGAGTAGATTCTTGCATATTTCAAATAACCTTGTCTTTAAACATTAAATACGTGTAAAATTCGGTGAAGGATTATGAGGGAGGGTGTGATGAAACTCATCAGGAGGCCAAGGGCAGAGAAAGCAGGGATCGATTCAGTAAGCATTATGTGAAGAGCAGTGTAATCACCTCTGACTGCCAGAGGTCTTCTGTGATGAGCTGGTGCCTTCTGCAGGATGATGTGCTTCCACTTCGTGCCTTCTGTCCTGCTGCCAATCTGGGCCCCCAGGACATGGATCACCTAAGAGCAGGATGGGTGGGCTATTCTGGATCAGAATACCACCTATTGAGCATTATTACCACATGTCTGATATGGTTCTTATGTGTGTTATTCAGTATTTGAGGCAATCTAGAGCCATGGTCCCCAACCTATTGGGCACCAGGAACCAGACCTACCATTAGGCCAGTGTATAACATATCCTAAGTGTGTGTGTGTGTGTGTGTGTATGTGTGTGCGTGTGTGTGTGTGTGTGTTAGTTGCTTAGCTGTGCCCAACTCTTTGTGACCTCATGGATTGTAGCCCACCAGGCTCCTCTGTCCTTGGGATTCTCTGGGCAAGAATACTGGAGTCGGTGGCCATGCCCTCCTCCAGGGGATCTTCCTGACCCAGGGTTCAAACCTTGGTCTCCTGCATTGCAGGCAATTTCTTCACTGTCTGAGCCACCAGAAAAGGCCATCCTCAATGTAAATAACCTCTAAATAAATACCAATAATCTTTGGGTATTTTCTGCTTGATGCTACCTTGACTTTGTGTGGGGAATAGTCAATTTCAAGACATCTCCATGCCCACTATTATATTTATTGTTCTTGAATCCCAGTGGGGAAGTTTGGGTAAATGTTGTTACCCTCATATTTTACAGGTGAAGAATCAGGCTTATTAGGAAGGTTAAGGGACAAGGTCCCACAACTGTTTAAAGGCAGCGCCCAAGCAAGTCTCCACACTCCTGGCCAAGTTCTTGGAGATCAGATACCGCCTAGTCTGTAGTGAACACTGTTAAATTAGATTATAAACACCAGGGGGGAAATAAAGGATCAGTTTCATGGTAAATGATTTTTCCATGGACCAGGAGGCTGGGTGGAGGCAGGAGATGGTTTCAGGATGATTCAAGTGCATTACATTTATTATGCCACTGCTGATCTGATAGAAGGTAGCCCTCAGGCCATAATATGAGCAATGGGAAATGGCTCTTAATGTAGAGGAAGCTTCACTGTCTTACTGGCTGCTCATCTCACGTTTGTTGCATACCCATCTGGAACCCCATGAGGAGGAAGCTGGTTCAGAGGAGGTGGGACACAGCTAGATCCTGTTGAAGTTCAAGGGGTCTCTGCCTGGTCCCATGAGTCCCTGAGGAGACGGGTCAGGACTCAGTTTAGATGTTCAAGAAGAGGGACCAAATTGGGGAAAAGGTGGCTCATAGGAGGAGATGGAACTCAGCTCTGAGTAACTGAGCCCCACTAAGTCTCGGAATGGACTCTGAGGATTGCTGTCCAAGGATCAGGAGTTGGCTTAGGAAGCTTCTATGCCTGGAGCCAGAAAGGCATCAGATACTTGAGGAAAGCATGACACATCTTTCAGTATATTTGAGCCTGCTCAGCAGACAACTTGCAGTATCCTCTGATCTAAAAGAATTGATATCTTTTCTAAACCATCCATCTCACCCCAGCCAGGGGCTTATGGGAGAGGAACATCTGAGTGGATGGTATTCATTGGATACAAAGCCTTCGGTAAACTTAGAAGGGTTGTGGCAATTGTACCTTTGTGATCTGTGTTTTTATTTGCACCTGAATGAAAATCTTGCATGAAACTGGAAGATTCACATAGAGTTTACTTTAACATTTTTTTTAAAAAAAAGATTTATTTATTTATTTATTTTGGGCAAGGTTTGGGTTGGGGGGGGGAGGGGAGTGGGCGGGCCACTTCTATTGGTCTTTCATTTCTCTATTTTCATCCATCTTTGTTCTTTGGCCCATGTGGGCCTCCTATCGCAGTGGCGTCTGTCATTGCAGAGCTCTGGCTCTGGGCGCATGTGCTCCAGAGCTCCGGCTTGGTAATTGGACACATCGGTCCAGCCACTCTGCGGCACACAGGATCCTCCCAGGCCAGGGATCGAACTGGCGCCCCTTGGACTGCAAGGCGGTGTCCTTACCCACTGGACCACCAGGGGAAGCCCTACTTTAACATTTTGAAACACATTGAGTTGAGGATTTGAGAAGTTCGGGTCAGTTCAGCATTTCCCCTTGCAGGGGAAAAGCATGTTTCTGGGACGAGAGTGGGCATGTTGAGGAGTTACACTGATCTTTCTGGGAACAGGAGTAATAGTAACAGCAAGGAGGAGGAGAACATAGCACATACTGCTTGTGTAAAGCCATCCCGTGCCTGGCCCAGAGAGGAAGTTGCTCACCAAAGGTCACACAGCGTGTCTGTGCCCTGCCTCCCACAGCCACCTTCCACCATCCTGTCGATGCCCCCACCCCCAGCTGATGTCAGCTGACGCTCCCCGTGAAGTCTTTAGACACAGCCATCAGCCCCAGTTTCTGGGAGGCTGAGATGAAGGTGGGAGGATGTGGAGCTGAGACAGACTCTTCTCCAGACGCTCCCCTCCTCAGATCACAGAAGGGAAAGAGTAAAGAGGTCAGAAATAGTCTCCTGGCCACATGGCATGATGCAAGAAACACGGGCTTCCAGTGTCAAACAGATCAGCGATAATGTCCTAACCCAGGGGTCCTCAAGCCCTGGGATCTAATGCCTGAGGATCTGAAGTGAAGTGGATGTCATGATAATAGAAACAAAGTGCACAATAAATGTGTGCTTTGTTGCTCAGTCATGTCCGACTCTTTGTGGCCCCATGAACTATAACCCTCCAGGCTCCTCTGCCCATGGGATTCTCCAGGCAAGAGTACTGGAGTGGGTTGCCATGCCCTCCTCCAGGGCATCTTCCTGACCCAGGGATGGAACCCATGTCTCTTATGTCTCCTGCATGGGCAGGTGGATTCTTTACCATAAATGTAATGGGTTTGAATGAACCCGAAACCATCCCTCCCCACCCTCGTTCCTGGATAGGCTGTCTTCCATGAAACTGATCATGAACCGTTGTACCTAAACCTTCAAGGAGCCTCAGTTTTTCATAATAATACCCACCTATCTGGGAGTCGGTCCCAGTGAAATGCTGTCAGTCTGTGAGCTGTGTGACACAGGGCGTGACCCAGAAAAGCCACAGTGACTCTAATGTCATCACCTCTCTGCTCATGGTGTTATCTGAAATGACCCTAGGTGTTTGCTGGTGATGAATGAATCAACACCTTCCACTCCTGGCCCCAGATTCTACCCCAGAGACCCACTTCTCCATTCCTTCAGAGCAGGAGAGATAGAGGGAAGGACCATAGAGAACAAGGATCACCCAGACGGCAATGGTCAGCAGCAGCAGTGGGTCTGGACAACCCCCAGGGAGCCCCAGACTCTCTCTCTGGGGTCAGCCAGGGAGAGCAGCTGAGGCCCGAGATGACAACTGCCATCTCAGTGCCATTGGGAGACCCACACAGGTGGCAGGCAAGAATGTCCAGACAGGCATGTGTGTCAAGAGCCCCCAACCCCCAAGCTTAGTAAGTCTCAAAACACTGAAAGACCAAGGCAGCCATGGATCAAACTTTAATGTGGAAATTGTTTTCTGACACATTTTTCAAGACACTGGTTTTCCAGATCTAGACATCACCAACTATGCACAAGATAAGCAGGAAGGAGTGGGGTAGATATGCTGTTGTACATACAGCCATCCATGTGGAACCAAGTCTGTCCAGGGAAGCTCTAGAATTGAGAGAGACAATCAAGAGACGTGGAGCAGCCCCTTCCTCCTGAACCTTTCCATGGAAGAACACGGACTGATAGCTCGCACCGGAGGCTTTCTGAGGGTATGAAGTATTTTCCCCCCAGTGACGTCAGTCAATAACTTTCCAAGAACACACACTTAATCAAGCCAGTACAAGAGAAAAAGGTAAAATATAGTCTCTGCCCTCAAGACACATTCATAGAAAGGAATTTGTATCAAGCTATAGGAACCCATGTCTCTTATGTCTCCTGCATGGGCAGGTGGATTCTTTACCATAAATGTAATGGGTTTGAATGAACCCGAAACCATCCCTCCCCACCCTCGTTCCTGGATAGGCTGTCTTCCATGAAACTGATCATGAACCGTTGTACCTAAACCTTCAAGGAGCCTCAGTTTTTCATAATAATACCCACCTATCTGGGAGTCGGTCCCAGTGAAATGCTGTCAGTCTGTGAGCTGTGTGACACAGGGCGTGACCCAGAAAAGCCACAGTGACTCTAATGTCATCACCTCTCTGCTCATGGTGTTATCTGAAATGACCCTAGGTGTTTGCTGGTGATGAATGAATCAACACCTTCCACTCCTGGCCCCAGATTCTACCCCAGAGACCCACTTCTCCATTCCTTCAGAGCAGGAGAGATAGAGGGAAGGACCATAGAGAACAAGGATCACCCAGACGGCAATGGTCAGCAGCAGCAGTGGGTCTGGACAACCCCCAGGGAGCCCCAGACTCTCTCTCTGGGGTCAGCCAGGGAGAGCAGCTGAGGCCCGAGATGACAACTGCCATCTCAGTGCCATTGGGAGACCCACACAGGTGGCAGGCAAGAATGTCCAGACAGGCATGTGTGTCAAGAGCCCCCAACCCCCAAGCTTAGTAAGTCTCAAAACACTGAAAGACCAAGGCAGCCATGGATCAAACTTTAATGTGGAAATTGTTTTCTGACACATTTTTCAAGACACTGGTTTTCCAGATCTAGACATCACCAACTATGCACAAGATAAGCAGGAAGGAGTGGGGTAGATATGCTGTTGTACATACAGCCATCCATGTGGAACCAAGTCTGTCCAGGGAAGCTCTAGAATTGAGAGAGACAATCAAGAGACGTGGAGCAGCCCCTTCCTCCTGAACCTTTCCATGGAAGAACACGGACTGATAGCTCGCACCGGAGGCTTTCTGAGGGTATGAAGTATTTTCCCCCCAGTGACGTCAGTCAATAACTTTCCAAGAACACACACTTAATCAAGCCAGTACAAGAGAAAAAGGTAAAATATAGTCTCTGCCCTCAAGACACATTCATAGAAAGGAATTTGTATCAAGCTATAGCTCACATTTTAATGTAACAGCCCAGGGGAGCGGTTGACCCACAAAATGATGATGGAAGATCAAATAGAGCTTCTTCTCTGGGCAGGGTGGCCAGACATGGCATCGCGGTGGTGCTGAGGCCCAAGGCGGGCTGGGAAGGGTGCAGACCGTTGGCGAAGCAGGAAAGGAGCCGATGGAGGAAAGACTATGCAACCCCAGAAGCGAAGTGGCGCATCTTCCACCCAGAGTGTAGGAAAAGCTCATGCAAATAGGAAGACTGAAGAACACTGGGAGGAGACATAGAAAAGAAACCTGTGGTTCCCAAGGGGAAGAGCAAGGGAAGCAGGGACAAGTTAGGAGTATGGGATTAACAGATGTAAACTACTATACATAAAACAAATAAGCCATAAGAACATGCCATATAGTGAAGGGAACTATACTGAGCATCTTGTAATAATCTATAATGGGAAGTAATCTGAAAAAATGTAACTGGATCACTTTGCTGTGCCCTTGAAAATAGCACCACTGTAAGTTCTGCTATGCTTAAAAACAACTAACAATGAAGACCAGAATATTGCAGAAAGTTAAGCCAAATACATCATATTAATTAATATAAAGAAGCAAAATTTAGATATTAAGACAAAAAGACTTGTAAAGCAAAAGCCAACTATGCTTTGCTCTAGAGTCACACCTGAAACAAGTGAGTACTTTTCTATTTCTTCCCATTCCCTTTTAGTGTATGTTTTCCGCTGTCACGGTCTATAACATATACATTTCATTTTATAACTTTAGTTGTTTTATTACTTATTCCTGGCTGTATGTCTAAATTAGTATTGAAGATAACACCTCCAAGCATTAAAAAGAAAACAAAAAAACAATGTGGAGAGGGTAGATCTTTTTGTTGTTGTTAAAGTAAGAGTAGGGAATCAGGGCTTCCCCTGGTGGTCCAGTGGTTAAGGACACCGCCTTGCAGTCCAAGGGGCGCCGGTTCGAGCCCTGGCCTGGGAAGATCCCACGTGCCGTGGAGTGCCTGGATTGATGTGTCCAATTACCGAGCTGGAGCTCTGCGATGACAGAGGCCACCGCGATGGGAGGCCCACAGGAGCCATAGAACAAAGACGGATGAAAATAGAGAAATGAAAGACCAATAGAAGTGGCCCGCCCATCCCCTTCCCTCCCCACCTCACCCCCCAAAAAGATAAAAAAAAAAAAGAGTAGGGAATCAAACATTCTATGTAAAAAGAGATATACTTTACTTTGAAAGAAAATGCAAAAGTAAAATTTTGTGTATGAAAAAATTCTCCAAACCAGTCAGAAGACAGATCTTAGAGAAGAAGAATATTTCAAGTACACCTAACAGATAAGAGTTACTATCATGTTGCACCAGGTGCTCCCTACAAATAGACAGGAAAGACAAACAACTCAACAGAAAATGTGTGAAGCATGTGAGCAGAGAATAAAAGATGAAAATCAAGACAGATGTGCGAAAGTGTTCTGGCCTGTCACGAGTCAAGAAGATGAAAATTAGAGCAATTAGATATTGGTTTTTATTCTTCAGATTGACAAATGTTCAATAGGGATGACCACCTTGTGCTGGGGAGAAGGTGAGCTGGGGGCACTCCTGTGCTTCGCTGATGGGGATTTCAGTTGCTCTAAACTTTGGTAAAGTATCCTGGTAACATCAAGTACATTAGAAAACACAAATACACTTTGATTCTGCCCTTTTTTAAACTTTTTTGGTCAATATTAAGACTTTAAAGCAAAAGCCAACTATGCTTTGCTCTAGAGTCACACCTGAAACAAGTGAGTACTTTTCTATTTCTTCCCATTCCCTTTTAGTGTATGTTTTCCGCTGTCACGGTCTATAACATATACATTTCATTTTATAACTTTAGTTGTTTTATTACTTATTCCTGGCTGTATGTCTAAATTAGTATTGAAGATAACACCTCCAAGCATTAAAAAGAAAACAAAAAAACAATGTGGAGAGGGTAGATCTTTTTGTTGTTGTTAAAGTAAGAGTAGGGAATCAGGGCTTCCCCTGGTGGTCCAGTGGTTAAGGACACCGCCTTGCAGTGCAAGGGGTTCCAGTTCGAGCCCTGGCCTGGGAAGATCCCACGTGCCGTGGAGTGCCTGGATTGATGTGTCCAATTACCGAGCTGGAGCTCTGCGATGACAGAGGCCACCGCGATGGGAGGCCCACAGGAGCCATAGAACAAAGACGGATGAAAATAGAGAAATGAAAGACCAATAGAAGTGGCCCGCCCATCCCCTTCCCTCCCCACCTCACCCCCCAAAAAGATAAAAAAAAAAAAGAGTAGGGAATCAAACATTCTATGTAAAAAGAGATATACTTTACTTTGAAAGAAAATGCAAAAGTAAAATTTTGTGTATGAAAAAATTCTCCAAACCAGTCAGAAGACAGATCTTAGAGAAGAAGAATATTTCAAGTACACCTAACAGATAAGAGTTACTATCATGTTGCACCAGGTGCTCCCTACAAATAGACAGGAAAGACAAACAACTCAACAGAAAATGTGTGAAGCATGTGAGCAGAGAATAAAAGATGAAAATCAAGACAGATGTGCGAAAGTGTTCTGGCCTGTCACGAGTCAAGAAGATGAAAATTAGAGCAATTAGATATTGGTTTTTATTCTTCAGATTGACAAATGTTCAATAGGGATGACCACCTTGTGCTGGGGAGAAGGTGAGCTGGGGGCACTCCTGTGCTTCGCTGATGGGGATTTCAGTTGCTCTAAACTTTGGTAAAGTATCCTGGTAACATCAAGTACATTAGAAAACACAAATACACTTTGATTCTGCTTTTTCTCACTGGGAATTGATGCTTTGGAAATACCAAGATAGGTACGATGTATTTTGGGTAAATTTGGGGGGAACATCCTGAATGCTTATCAATAAGGGTATGATTGGATAAATTAGGGTACTTTCATTATTAGGAAGTACTATGCACTTCTTAAAAGGATTTAGGTCTGCCATCTGTTGAGTTGGAAGAAGTCCATGATGTATAATTAAGCGAGAAAAAAACAAGTTGGCAGAGACGTCTTTACTGTGATCAGATTTTGGAAAAATCCATACTCACCCATACCCACTTCGCCATATATGTGCATATGTATTTGGTAGGAATATATAAAATGGATGGTCAGACACCAGAATATTCACTTGGTTACCAGGAATGGAGGGGAGAGATGGGTACAGAAAAATAAAGATTGAGCAAAGTGATGTGTTGTCAGACACTTAACCTGTAAAAATTCTCAGAGCTAGGATGCATAGCCTTGTTGTTGTTCAGTCACTCGGTCATGTCTGACACAGAGAGCCCGTGGACTGCAGCACGCCAGGCTTCCCTGTCCTTCAGTGCCTCCTGGAGTTTTCTCACATTCATGTCCATTGAGTGGGTGATGCCATGCAACCATCTCACCTCCTCTTTCACCCTGTTCTCCTTGTGCCTTCAGTCTTTTCCAATGAGACAGCATAGCTTTGGGGGAGGAGAAGTAGGAGTGTCCTGCTCTCCTCAGATTTCTGTTCTCTTAGGAGTCTCAGGCTTGCCCAGGGTAGCCCCTACCCATGGTCAGGGACAGCTGCCTGATTTGGGACAGGATGGTGGTGCAGATTCCTGGTTGCCTGGGAGAGACTCCGCCGGTGCCTTCCATTTGCTCAGGAAAACTACAGGTAGTTTGAAAGTCTGCATTCCATCAGTCAAAGGAAGACTTCAGATAAGCAGGAAGCAATTAGTGTTAGATCCAGCTACCACCTCCAGCAAGAAACAAAAATGCTCTGATTTGGGAAAAGTAGCCTTTGACGCCTAAAGAGGCTCTAATAAGTGCTTTTGTTCCAGAATTTTGAGAGATAGCTTTATGTGCAGTTGAGAGAGGGCGTCTGAGGAGAGCGATGCCCTTTGTTCTCTGAGCAGGAACCACAGCAGCCTTCACAGCAGCCCTGCCAAGGCCCCTCTCCTTCTCCATGAGGACAGACCCAGGGGCTTCCAGAGGAAATATGGTCCCTGTGTGTCCCAGGGTGCCAACGGCTGCCAACTTCACTGCTGCTGGTGGAGGAAATCTGCCAGCAGAAGGAAGACTTTGACATCTCAAATCACCACAGATTGGTTCTAGAATTTTCCTAAGGGAAGGCTTATGGAATAGCACTCTGTAGTTTTGTGAGGCAGACTTTCTTCTGAGTAGAAATCCCCGGCTGAACAGGTGTTCAGCTTGTACTGTGAGAACCGATCAGAAATCCTCAAAATGACTTCTTCGTGTTTTGCCAAGAACACTAATCAGAGATTTTTTTTTTTTCTTCTTGAGAAAGATGATTTCAGGTCTCCAGAGATCTTTGGAAATGTTAGTGTGGCAGGGAACTGCATTTTTTAGAGACAGATGTTGTTGTTAAATGTATTTGTGGAGATGATGTTTGTTTAGTGCTGCCCTCTGAGGAATTCAGAGAGCTTTGTAGACATTTTCTTCATTATTTCTTAAGGTTTTTTTTTTCTTCCTCCTGAACATATTTTACTCCTGACTATAAATTTTTCATTCAGTTTTTCTCACTGGATTTTCTCTGAAATATTTCCTGTTTACCTCTTTTCCTCCTACTCTCTGCATTTCCAGGATGATATACTCACGCCAGTTCAGACATCCTAGAAAAGAATTCAAGAGTTTGCCTTTCAGAATCTCAAGCTTCTCTTTCTCAGTTTACTTTCACAAACTTTCCCATTTATATTTTTACCACACTTGTCCCCACTTAAAAGAAGAATTGCTTGGAACACGCCTTATTTGTCCATATCAATAGTCCCTATTTTGACGTTATTTGTTTCTAACAGTCTTGGCTTCACCAAGAAGTTGTAGTAACGATAGGGTTGGTCAGAAAGTCTGTTCAGATTTTCCATAGCATTTTTAACCCCCAAATTTGTAGTAACTAAACACATATCCCTGGGTCAGGAAGATCCCCTAGAGGAGGGCTTGCCAACCTCTCCAGTGTTGTTGCCTGGAGATTCCCACGGACAGAGCCTGGTGGGCTCCAGGCCATGGAGGCACAGAGAGTCAGACACAGCTTGGTAACTCAAACAACAAACAAATTCTTTAACGTGAGTTTTGTGTATTGGCATTGCACATCTCATATCCATAGCAGAATTGTGTTTTTTTTAACCTGGTTATCCTTTCAGTCCTGAAGGAATTTGTTAATTTGCTTCACACTATAATCATCCTTGAGAAAACAGTCAAGAAGAAAGAATCATGACTTTAAGACAAGCTAATCTTTTGTAGAAACAGATCAGATACTGTTCCCCCTTCAGGAAATAGCCACTAAGAACATCTTTTTACTGGGCTCTCATCAGATAGAAATGTAGTAGAGGACCTGTGTCCTAAAAAGATCCTAGGAGCATGAGATTATGTAGAAAGCACCTTAGAAATCACTCCCTATTTTGCAGGTGTGGAAACTGAGGCTCAGAGAATTATAGAAACTTGTCCAAAGTCACAGTAATATTTACGGACGTGTTCAAAATTTCATTTAGGAGAAAATACATCTAAAAAGTCACTAAAGAACGTAGTAAAGAGTGTGAAATAATGAATGACTTGATTACTCTGGGCACTGGTGAGCTGGTAAATGTTTAACATCTGAGCATGGGCAGTACGTGCATGCTCAGTCACTCAGCTGTGTCCGAGTCTTTGGACTATAACCCTGCCAGGCTCTTCCGTCCATGGAATTTTTCAGGCACGAATACTGGAGTGGGTTGCCATTTCTTCCTCCAGGGATCTTCTGTACCTAGAGTTGGAACTCATGTCTCCTGCTTTGGCAGGTGGATTCTTTACTACTGTGACCCCTGTGTTTGTATATTTCTGTGCTTGGGGTGGGCAGAGGAAGCCATAATTTCATGGTGCCCACCGCCACTTTGAAATCCACCAAGCCATTGAACAGCGAGTTGGGAAGAGATGAGTGCAGGCCAGCTGGGTGTGAGGAAGAACAGATCTAGCCGTCCAGAAATTGAACCAGGGTCTTCTGCAAGGAGAAGTTGTAGTAACGATAGGGTTGGTCAGAAATTTGTTCAGATTTTCCATAGCATTTTTAACCCCCAAATTTGTAGTAACTAAACACATATCCCTGGGTCAGGAAGATCCCCTAGAGGAGGGCTTGCCAACCTCTCCAGTGTTGTTGCCTGGAGATTCCCACGGACAGAGCCTGGTGGGCTCCAGGCCATGGAGGCACAGAGAGTCAGACACAGCTTGGTAACTCAAACAACAAACAAATTCTTTAACGTGAGTTTTGTGTATTGGCATTGCACATCTCATATCCATAGCAGAATTGTGTTTTTTTTAACCTGGTTATCCTTTCAGTCCTGAAGGAATTTGTTAATTTGCTTCACACTATAATCATCCTTGAGAAAACAGTCAAGAAGAAAGAATCATGACTTTAAGACAAGCTAATCTTTTGTAGAAACAGATCAGATACTGTTCCCCCTTCAGGAAATAGCCACTAAGAACGTCTTTTTACTGGGCTCTCATCAGATAGAAATGTAGTAGAGGACCTGTGTCCTAAAAAGATCCTAGGAGCATGAGATTATGTAGAAAGCACCTTAGAAATCACTCCCTATTTTGCAGGTGTGGAAACTGAGGCTCAGAGAATTATAGAAACTTGTCCAAAGTCACAGTAATATTTACGGACGTGTTCAAAATTTCATTTAGGAGAAAATACATCTAAAAAGTCACTAAAGAACGTAGTAAAGAGTGTGAAATAATGAATGACTTGATTACTCTGGGCACTGGTGAGCTGGTAAATGTTTAACATCTGAGCATGGGCAGTACGTGCATGCTCAGTCACTCAGCTGTGTCCGAGTCTTTGGACTATAACCCTGCCAGGCTCTTCCGTCCATGGAATTTTTCAGGCACGAATACTGGAGTGGGTTGCCATTTCTTCCTCCAGGGATCTTCTGTACCTAGAGTTGGAACTCATGTCTCCTGCTTTGGCAGGTGGATTCTTTACTACTGTGACCCCTGTGTTTGTATATTTCTGTGCTTGGGGTGGGCAGAGGAAGCCATAATTTCATGGTGCCCACCGCCACTTTGAAATCACCAACCCGAAGCCATTGAACAGCGAGTTGGGAAGAGATGAGTGCAGGCCAGCTGGGTGTGAGGAAGAACAGATCTAGGTGGAGGATCTTCCTGCTCCAGAAATTGAACCAGGGTCTTCTGCAGTGCAGGCGGATTCTTTATACCAGCTGAGCTACCAGGGAAGCCCATTATATGGAGGGAGCAGGTCTATAAGGAAGAGAACTGAGCTAGACCATCTCTCCTCTCCCCACACATAAAGAGTCATCCTTGGTCTCTCGTGGAGCAGCTGAAGGAATCTACAACTTTGCTCTTGCCCTTCAGCAGAGAAACAGCTCTTCACCCACTGAGGCATCACTTCCATTTCAAGGCCCAGCTTAAAAATGGGTCCTGGTCAAGCTATTCCCTGACGATTTCCGAAACGGTCACGTCTACTCTGAGTCCCAGAGTAATTTTTTATGCCTATATGAGGGTAATTAGCAAAGCCTGCCTTGATACAATTGTCAGTAAATAGTGTTTTCCCCTCAGGAGACTGTCCTTAAAAGACAGAAGACCGTGTCTTACGCCTTCATTGTCCAAGAAGCAGCTTGGGTGGTAGGTGGGAGCCCAAGCTCTGGAGCCAGACTAGTCAGCTTCAGAGCCAGCACTTACTCTGAGACCACAAGCAAGTGATCAGACCCCTCTGTTGTTACCTGTAAAATGAGACTAAATAGCATCCTCAATCCCACCAACTCTCTGTGATGGTTTGCTGTGAGATTCTTGGGTGTGTGTGGTGCTTTGCACATACTAAACCCTCAGTAAACGTTGCCTGGTATTGTTTTTCTAGCACGTAGCCCAGTGCCGGGCACAGAACTGCTGTGCAGTCGATGTCGATTGCTTTGCATCAAGCACAGATTTGATCCAGAGAGCCTGACAGAAAGTTGGGAAAGAGAGTGCTAGAGAAGATCATGTGAGCAGGTGATGACTGGGGAAATGAAAATGAGAGAATAAATAAAAATCAATGGATCATAGAATTCAAGAATCAGAACCTAGCTTTCCAGCTGTGGTATGATGAACACAGAACAGGGGGGATCACCCACACCCTCCCCTCACCCTGTGTGCAAAACATTCTAAGGATGGAAATACACCATTTGTCATGGCAATAGCTTGTTGCAGACTGCTGTTCCTTGAAATAACTCCTTTTCAGTACAGTAGAGTTGCTTAAAAAACATCTAAATACTAGACATTAAGTATAAATACTGTTGGATGTTGTTCCATTTAGTTCAATTCATTATTCCAGTGAGTTTCTGTTGCTTCCAACCTTAATTCTGTGTTGCGATCTGTCATCTATCCTTTCTAACTTGTGTTACCTGCAATTTGGTGAGCATGACTTCTGTTTTATTTTCTGAAACTGTATCCAGGCCTCTTCTATAGAGTCTCCAGACATGTCGCTAAGGGGGACTCTTCACCCACTGAGGCATCACTTCCATTTCAAGGCCCAGCTTAAAATGGGTCCTGGTCAAGCTATTCCCTGACGATTTCCGAAACGGTCACGTCTACTCTGAGTCCCAGAGTAATTTTTTATGCCTATATGAGGGTAATTAGCAAAGCCTGCCTTGATACAATTGTCAGTAAATAGTGTTTTCCCCTCAGGAGACTGTCCTTAAAAGACAGAAGACCGTGTCTTACGCCTTCATTGTCCAAGAAGCAGCTTGGGTGGTAGGTGGGAGCCCAAGCTCTGGAGCCAGACTAGTCAGCTTCAGAGCCAGCACTTACTCTGAGACCACAAGCAAGTGATCAGACCCCTCTGTTGTTACCTGTAAAATGAGACTAAATAGCATCCTCAATCCCACCAACTCTCTGTGATGGTTTGCTGTGAGATTCTTGGGTGTGTGTGGTGCTTTGCACATACTAAACCCTCAGTAAACGTTGCCTGGTATTGTTTTCTCTAGCACGTAGCCCAGTGCCGGGCACAGAACTGCTGTGCAGTCGATGTCGATTGCTTTGCATCGAAGCACAGATTTGATCCAGAGAGCCTGACAGAAAGTTGGGAAAGAGAGTGCTAGAGAAGATCATGTGAGCAGGTGATGACTGGGGAAATGAAAATGAGAGAATAAATAAAAATCAATGGATCATAGAATTCAAGAATCAGAACCTAGCTTTCCAGCTGTGGTATGATGAACACAGAACAGGGGGGATCACCCACACCCTCCCCTCACCCTGTGTGCAAAACATTCTAAGGATGGAAATACACCATTTGTCATGGCAATAGCTTGTTGCAGACTGCTGTTCCTTGAAATAACTCCTTTTCAGTACAGTAGAGTTGCTTAAAAAACATCTAAATACTAGACATTAAGTATAAATACTGTTGGATGTTGTTCCATTTAGTTCAATTCATTATTCCAGTGAGTTTCTGTTGCTTCCAACCTTAATTCTGTGTTGCGATCTGTCATCTATCCTTTCTAACTTGTGTTACCTGCAATTTGGTGAGCATGACTTCTGTTTTATTTTCTGAAACTGTATCCAGGCCTCTTCTATAGAGTCTCCAGACATGTCGCTAGAGACTCCTTTCTGTGTTGGTATTGATTCATTAAGCGATATTGTAATTGTTTTCCTTTGGGGGTATAGACTTTAAATTCCTTTCAAATCTATCAAGTACACAAGGATCTGTATTATATTCCATCTTGTTCACAAGTTTTGTGAAAAAACTGGCCAACGTGCGATGTCTGCAGCATTTCTGTTTCACAGATACAGTGAGGCTATCAGAAAAGAAAATGCAGCCAGCTTGTTGAAACCTGTCCCTGATTAACCTATGTTAGCTTCCTAAACCGACAACTTCCTTTTCTGATTTTCACAAAGGATACAATGCATGTTTCAAAATAGTGAAGTTAATGGTACCGAGATGGATGAGACTCAAGGCCCAAACCTCGATCGGAAGTTTGGATGCCATCCTGAGGGTGATGGAAGGTTGTTGAAATTTCTGAATAGGGATTATATGATGACATGATGTTTTAGGAAGAGCCATCTGAGGATAGTGTCCACAGTGGATGATGGGGAAATCTTATTTGAGGTTTGAGGTTGCCTGCAGTGATCCCAGAATGGGCTGCCAGACCACCGGGCTAGGCTAGTAGAAATAAAGATGGAAGAGAATACATATAGGTTGAAAGAGAGAAATTCATCAAGACTATGAGGGTAACACGATAGCCATGAGAAAATAAAAAATCGATACTTTAGGGCTTCCCAATCACTTTCATTAAGGGAACCTGTAAAAAATGTCAATTTGGTCACTAGGATGACCAGGGCTGTCTGGGAAGGGCCATGACCCAATGTCATGGGCCCCAAGGTTGGGTCCTCCCTTCCCTAAGCCCCACCTCCCCCAAATCACAGGCATAAGACATTATTAAGATCTCTATGTGTACATTTTTGTTTTAGAAATGAATAGTCTTAGCAATATGAAGCTATTTGGACATTTTCATTTTATAAATAAGTAGTCTCCGCGATATGAAGAAAGACAAAACTTGTCCCAAAGTCAGCACCAACAGTTTGGAAGAGACTAGACATGTAAAGGGAAGCCGTGTTTTCTGCAGGGCATAGTTGTGAACGTAGATGTGAAATGTGGCTGACACACTTGGAAACCGGCATCAGGGTTAATGCTGAATGGCAGAAGCCAGGCCACCAAGCACACTGCCCGTGTTACAGTGACACATGAGAACAAGGGTGCCCTTTTGTTGGTATTGATTCATAGCGATAGAGGGATAGACTTTAAATTCCTTTCAAATCTATCAAGTACACAAGGATCTGTATTATATTCCATCTTGTTCACAAGTTTTGTGAAAAAACTGGCCAACGTGCGATGTCTGCAGCATTTCTGTTTCACAGATACAGTGAGGCTATCAGAAAAGAAAATGCAGCCAGCTTGTTGAAACCTGTCCCTGATTAACCTATGTTAGCTTCCTAAACCGACAACTTCCTTTTCTGATTTTCACAAAGGATACAATGCATGTTTCAAAATAGTGAAGTTAATGGTACCGAGATGGATGAGACTCAAGGCCCAAACCTCGATCGGAAGTTTGGATGCCATCCTGAGGGTGATGGAAGGTTGTTGAAATTTCTGAATAGGGATTATATGATGACATGATGTTTTAGGAAGAGCCATCTGAGGATAGTGTCCACAGTGGATGATGGGGAAATCTTATTTGAGGTTTGAGGTTGCCTGCAGTGATCCCAGAATGGGCTGCCAGACCACCGGGCTAGGCTAGTAGAAATAAAGATGGAAGAGAATACATATAGGTTGAAAGAGAGAAATTCATCAAGACTATGAGGGTAACACGATAGCCATGAGAAAATAAAAAATCGATACTTTAGGGCTTCCCAATCACTTTCATTAAGGGAACCTGTAAAAAATGTCAATTTGGTCACTAGGATGACCAGGGCTGTCTGGGAAGGGCCATGACCCAATGTCATGGGCCCCCAAGGTTGGGTCCTCCCTTCCCTAAGCCCCACCTCCCCCAAATCACAGGCATAAGACATTATTAAGATCTCTATGTGTACATTTTTGTTTTAGAAATGAATAGTCTTAGCAATATGAAGCTATTTGGACATTTTCATTTTATAAATAAGTAGTCTCCGCGATATGAAGAAAGACAAAACTTGTCCCAAAGTCAGCACCAACAGTTTGGAAGAGACTAGACATGTAAAGGGAAGCCGTGTTTTCTGCAGGGCATAGTTGTGAACGTAGATGTGAAATGTGGCTGACACACTTGGAAACCGGCATCAGGGTTAATGCTGAATGGCAGAAGCCAGGCCACCAAGCCACACTGCCCGTGTTACAGTGACACATGAGAACAGAAGCTGTGGCTGTACCTCCTAACTTGGGCATGAAAGTAGGTAGCATGCACCAGGCAGGTCAGGGGGAGGTATAAACCACACCAAGGGAGGCGCTAATTAGAAACTGAGGTGTTGACAAAAGCAAAAACAAAGGAATGACTTTGGGTTTTGTATTAATATGGAAATCTAAGCCTGTTTGCTTGGAAATGTATGAATCCTGCCCATTCGTTGCTCTTTGTTGGTTTTCAAGGTTCATAAATTAAGTTGTTCTGTAGTTTCGGTGCCTCACCTGTGCTACTAATTTGCTTTGCTGCATGGAGCAAATTATAGATTGAGAAAGTGCAGGAACTTGCCATCTGTAATTTCTGGCAATAATTGACGATGTTTGATTATAGAAAATTAAAAGGTTCTCCCTTTTCCTTCAGTAAACTCAATGATAGAGTGAGAGCGAGCACCTTACCCACAAGGCGTGCAGATTCTATTATAAAAACAGGAATGAACGGCTCTTTCAAAAAAACAATGGAGCCACACATTTCTCCCAAAGACTGGCAGCTGGGCCACCATGGGCCTGATGCCAGGGGCACGTCCTTCACACTGGAGTCTGTGACGGGGGGCACACGGCCCAGGTGGCCACATGCGGCAGCTCCCTGACTCCCCCTGGGATGCCGACGCCACCCAGCAGGTGCGCATGGGCTGACCTGTGACATTCATCACTCCTTGACCACACTCCCTTCCCCAGCCAAGCTTGCTCTCTTCTTTCATCCTAACTCACGATTTTACTCCAATTCAGATCCACCCACTTCTCCACATGGCTTCCCACTGGACCTCTGGCACAGGCCACAGTACACCCTTCTGGCTCATTTGCTTCAGTCGCTCTGTTGAACTTTCCAGAGCTATTAGCCAGTCTCATGGTCCTGCACCTTGTTACATTTTTAAGGAAGAAACCCAGCACTGGAGGCAGGCAGCTCTGGCCTCCTCCCAGCCCTGGAGCAAGTGTCCATTCTAACACTTGTCACAAGGGGCCACAGTGACATGTGAAATGTGGCTGACACACTTGGAAACCGGCATCAGGGTTAATGCTGAATGGCAGAAGCCAGGCCACCAAGCCACACTGCCCGTGTTACAGTGACACATGAGAACAGAAGCTGTGGCTGTACCTCCTAACTTGGGCATGAAAGTAGGTAGCATGCACCAGGCAGGTCAGGGGGAGGTATAAACCACACCAAGGGAGGCGCTAATTAGAAACTGAGGTGTTGACAAAAGCAAAAACAAAGGAATGACTTTGGGTTTTGTATTAATATGGAAATCTAAGCCTGTTTGCTTGGAAATGTATGAATCCTGCCCATTCGTTGCTCTTTGTTGGTTTTCAAGGTTCATAAATTAAGTTGTTCTGTAGTTTCGGTGCCTCACCTGTGCTACTAATTTGCTTTGCTGCATGGAGCAAATTATAGATTGAGAAAGTGCAGGAACTTGCCATCTGTAATTTCTGGCAATAATTGACGATGTTTGATTATAGAAAATTAAAAGGTTCTCCCTTTTCCTTCAGTAAACTCAATGATAGAGTGAGAGCGAGCACCTTACCCACAAGGCGTGCAGATTCTATTATAAAAACAGGAATGAACGGCTCTTTCAAAAAAACAATGGAGCCCACACATTTCTCCCAAAGACTGGCAGCTGGGCCACCATGGGCCTGATGCCAGGGGCACGTCCTTCACACTGGAGTCTGTGACGGGGGGCACACGGCCCAGGTGGCCACATGCGGCAGCTCCCTGACTCCCCCTGGGATGCCGACGCCACCCAGCAGGTGCGCATGGGCTGACCTGTGACATTCATCACTCCTTGACCACACTCCCTTCCCCAGCCAAGCTTGCTCTCTTCTTTCATCCTAACTCACGATTTTACTCCAATTCAGATCCACCCACTTCTCCACATGGCTTCCCACTGGACCTCTGGCACAGGCCACAGTACACCCTTCTGGCTCATTTGCTTCAGTCGCTCTGTTGAACTTTCCAGAGCTATTAGCCAGTCTCATGGTCCTGCACCTTGTTACATTTTTAAGGAAGAAACCCAGCACTGGAGGCAGGCAGCTCTGGCCTCCTCCCAGCCCTGGAGCAAGTGTCCATTCTAACACTTGTCACAAGGGGGCCATAGACGTTTATTTACACTTCTGACTACTTCACTCCCTGTGAGCTTGACAAAGGACAAAAAGATGCTTCTTTGAGCCACGGGACTTAGCAGGGTGGTCCTCTTGTCACATTTGGTAAATGGGTGAGTAAATGAATATCCTGCCTTTCTTTTCTTTTTATATAATTTTATTTATGTATGTTTGACTATGCTTGGTCTTCATAACTACATGAGCTTTTTTTCTCTAGTTGCAGCCAGTGGGGGCTCCTCTTCACTGCAGTGTTCAGGCTTCTCCTTACAGTGGATCCTCTTGTTGTGGAGCACTGGCTCTAAGGCAGAGAGCTCAAGTCGTTGCAGCTCCTGGGCTCTAGAGCACAGGCTCAGTAATTGTAGCACTTGGGCTTAGCTGCCCCGCAGCATGTGGGATCTTCCCAGATCGGGGATCGAACCCGTGTCTCCTGCATTGGCAGGCGGGTTCTTTACCACTGAGCTACCAGGGAAGCCCTATCCTGCCTTTGTTAGATCTAGACACAGGATTGTCATCTTGAACACATGGTCTGGGGAGGAGCCGTCTCTCTGCTATGGACAAAGTCAGCATCTTTGGTCTCCACTTAACAGCCTCCCCAGGGGATTGTCTCTGCCATTGGTTTCTGAGTCTTTGGTTTGTCCCTGTGTAGGTGGGGAAGTGGAAAGACAAGTCCCTGCAGATGAAGTACTACGTGTGGCCCCGAATGTGTCCAGAGACGGAAGAGCAGGAGGATGACCACCTGAGCATCGTAACTCTGGAGGAGGCCCCATTCGTCATCGTGGAGAGTGTGGACCCTCTGAGTGGAACCTGCATGAGGAATACGGTCCCCTGCCAAAAGCGCATCATCTCTGAGTATGCCACCTTCCCTGGGGCTCTGGGAGGCCTGGGGAGGTCAGACTGGCCCCAGCTCTCGGCACCCGGCTGGGATCCAAGGCCCAAAATGGATCGGGCACCATGTCTGAATTCTGTTACAGTTGAGCAGTGGGCTTTCTGGCAGTCCTGTGGTCTGGCGTCTGGTTCTGTCCAAATCATGACCCAGGGGAATTACTGCTAAATCTGGTATCATTTCAGAGGCCTTGCCTGGGTCTCCATGAGATTCAAGTTCATGGAGATTTAAATTTTCATTGATATTAAAAGATGTTTTCTCAGGCCGTCATGTCTTGACATCTTGAGATTTACAAACATTTGGGGAGACAGATACAGCGAGTGCTGTTAGAAGTCAGGATAATGGTTCTTTTGGGTGAGGGTGGGAAGAGTCTGGAAGGGAGAACAAGAGGCCTCTGAGGCGTTGGTAATTCTTGTGTATCTGAATTTGGATTCTGGTTAAATGGATGAGTTTCTGTGTACGAAAATTCATCTAGCCGAACCCTCGGATATCAGTACTTTCCTGATGCATTTTATACTTCAAAGGAGCATTGAAAATTATGAGAAAACATGGTCCAGTGTGATGAGATAATGAGCTTATTGCAGCTGTGTGTTCTGATTTATGTCCTCACTTGGGCCTGATATCAATTGTGCTCAGCTGGGAAGGGGTGCCTGCTTTGTGGTTAGAGTTTCAATGGCAGAGGGTAATATTTTGCCTCATGTTTAAAAACTTTGTTTTTGTTTTGTGTTTCTTTACCTGGGTAGAAATAAAACAGATGAGGAGCCAGGTTACATCAAAAAATGCTGCAAAGGCTTCTGCATTGACATCCTTAAGAAAATTTCTAAATCTGTGAAGTTCACCTATGATCTTTACCTGGTTACCAATGGCAAGCATGGGAAGAAAATCAATGGAACCTGGAATGGTATGATTGGAGAGGTGAGTGTCGGGAATTAAGGACCATTTCTGTGTTTGATTTGCTTCATTTAAATATTAAAAAAAAATGTGCTCATTGCACAGTCAGCATTTATTTTTTTATTGGAGTATCATGACTTTTACAGTGTTGTGCTAGTTTCTGCTCTATAGCATCATGGCTCAGTATGTATTTATCTATATCCCCTTCACCTCCCTCCCGCCCTCCATCTCACCCCTCTAGGTCATCACAGAGCACTGAGTGGAGCTCCCTGAGCTCTACAGCAGCTTCCCACTGTTGTTATTGTTGTTGTTCAGTTGCTAAGTCATGTCTAACTCTTTTGCGACCCCATAGACTGTAGTCCACCAGGCTCCTCTGTCCATGGGATTTCCCAGGCAACAGGCTGGAATGGGTTGCATTTCCTTCTCCAGGGGGAATCTTCCCAACCCAAAGATACAACCTGCATCTCCTGCATTGGCAGACGGATTCTTTACTATTGAGCCACCAGGGAAGCTCCCCATCTATCTAGAAAATATGAAAGAGTACAGTTGACTCTTGAACGGCATGGATTTGAATTGTGTGGGTCGATTTATGCCTGGATTTTTCTCAATAAATATCCAGTCGGGCCTTCTTACCTGTGGGCTTTGCATCTTCAGATTCAGCCAACACACATCCTGTACTGTGTTTACAAGCTATGGGTAGAATCCAAGAATAAGGAGGGCTAACTATGGTACTTAAACATCCTTAGGTGTTGGCATCCACAGTGGTGCTGGGACACTCCCCTGCAGATACTGGAGGATGACCGTAAATGAGATATACTGTCCCCAGTATACAAAGGGAAGCACTCTAGGGCCCTGAGGATTTTCCACATAGTGACCCCTCACCTTTCTGGGTACTCTGATTGGAGCCTTGTGCCTTTCTCCCCAGGTGGTCATGAAGAGGGCCTACATGGCGGTGGGGTCACTGACCATCAACGAGGAGCGATCAGAAGTGGTTGACTTCTCTGTGCCCTTCATAGAGACTGGCATCAGCGTCATGGTGTCACGCAGCAATGGGACCGTCTCACCTTCTGCCTTCTTAGGTGAGTGATGGGCTTGCACGGTGAAGAATATGGGTGTAGGGACAGGTAGAGGGCAGGAGGAATTGGTAGAGGCCAGGCTTTCTCAGCCAGGATCTGGTTTGCCGGGAACTTTGCTAGGCCAAGGGTTTCATTTTGGGTGTCTCAGAATCGACCCTTCTCCAATGTGAAAACTGAAGAACACTCTCAAAAATAGGAAAGCATGGTTCCCTGTAAGAAAACAGTGCAGGCCTGGTAACCAGGGATCCTACTTGAGTCCCAGTCCTGCCATTTACTGTCATTTAACAAACTTGCTCCATTTTGGGACCCAGTTTCCTCATCCATTCTTGTTGTTCAGTCGCTCAGTCATGTCCAACTCTTTGAGACCCCACAGACTGCAGCACACCAGCACACCAGGCTTCCTTGTCCTTCGCTATAACTATAACTATATATAATATACATATAACTTCACTATAACTATAACAGATAGTTGCAATTTGCTCGAATTCATGTTCATTGAGTTAGTGATGGTATCTAGCCATCTCATCCTCTGTTGTCTCTTCTTTTGTTCAGTCTTTCAGCATCAGGGTCTTTTCCAGTGAGTTGACTCTTTCTATCAGGTGGCAAAAGTACTGGAGCTTCAGCTTCAGCATCAGTCCTTCTGATGAATATTCAGGGTTGATTTCCTTTAGGATTGACTGGTTTGATCCCCTGGCTGTCCAAGGGACTTTCAAGAGTCTTCTCTAGCACCACAGTTCCAAAGCTTCAGTTCTTTCCTGCTTAGCCCTCTTCTGTAGAAGAAGGCTTTTGACTAACTGAGCTCTGAAGCTGCTTCCTGCTTTAATAATTTCTAATTCTAGATGTCATTCAAGTACTGGTTTATATCATATTTACTTCAAAAATAGAGCTCAGTGCTACCAGGAAAAAAAAAAAAAAAAAACAGGTCTTCTGTGTTCACATGAATTTTTGGAGACTTAGTCAAATCAAGCTGCTCTGACCCTCCCCCACCCCCATCCTTCCCCTCAGGAGCCTGGACCTCACTCTCCAGAATCACTTATGTGTCACAGCCTTCCATTTGATATAAGGCCAGGTGAGAGGAGGCCAAAATTTCAATTAGATGAGGTCTTTTGTGAGCTCATACCCCATATTTTTTGCAGGGGCTGTGAGAGCAAGGGATTGGAAAATAAAATGTCACCTTGAAAAAAGACCACAAGGTGAGGAGATAGGAAGTTGGTTTGGTCCTAAACAAGATGAAAGCCCTTGGACCAGTCACGGTCTCTCTAAAAGACAAAGGTCACAAAAAGTCAGACATGATTGAGCAGCCGAACCCGAAGGGACGTGAATACTTTTTTGTGAGGATATTGGAATAGACAATGACTAACACTTCTTTCAGATCCAATCCAAGGGAAATTATATTGAGTGACACACATTCCAAAGCAGAGTTGCAGGTTCCAGAGAATTTTTCTAATTACCCAAGTAGTTTCTTGGGTTTCTCAGCTAACCTCTTACTCACAGTGAAGCAAACTCTGGCCATGCTAATTCTATGTGAAATGCTCCTGGATAACTCGCACCACATACATTAATCCTCAGAGCAGCTTTATATATTTTATTTGCCTTTTTCCTTTACAAGGATAATTGAGGCATTAAAAGATACACTTAAAACCATGTTGTAATTCTAACCTTGTCAGCCTAGAACTAACATTAAATTGTGAACTGGAAAACTCAGTGACACATCAGTAGAGCCCTAGGAAGACATAGAAATGTGAAGCAGGGTGTGTGTGTTGTGTGTGTGTGTGTGTTGTGTGTGGGGGTGTGAGGGTGTGTTTGAAGGAGAATAGTTAGTTAATTACGAGAGTAAGAGAAGTCAGTACTTATTGAGCACTTATTTTGTGAAGGCCCAGGCATCGCTGTACAAACTTGGATTATAAGATTTCATTGGCACTATTACACTATCCAGTTGATGGCTTAGGAAACTGAATCTCATTTATGTAATTTTCCAGTAGCCTCTCAGCAAATCAGGAGCAGATCCAGGATTACAGTCCAGATGTGTCTGCTCTTGCAGCCTGTGTTCTAGTACACATGGGGGCATTTCAGAGCTTGACTCCTTAATCAGGAACCAGTGCAGTGGACTGAGACGAAGGTGTGATTTCAAGTGGAAAAGCACAGACTTCTGCCCTCAGAAACCCTCCATTATTATCATCTGGCACTGCCACCTTCTGAGTATGAACTTATAAAGGTCTGGGACCTCTGAGTCTTAGTTTACTGCTCTGTAAAATAGGTGTAATAATCCATAATGAAAGGGCCATTATTAAAGGACGGTAGAAGCTATGTGATGATGTACTTTGTAAATTGTGTAGACCAATACAAATATTTTTTGTGTTTTGTGTACTGAAAGGTGCCCTGGGATTAATGAGGGGGAAGAAAGCCTAGAGACAGTGCTTTTACTCAGTTATTTCCCAATCCTGGACTAAGTGAGATCATAGTAGAATTGCAGTCAGAGTAGAGAGGGCTTCTACTCTACCATTTTGCTGTTCAGTTGCTAAGTTGTGTCCTACTGTGTACAATGGCATGGACTGCAGCACTCCAGCCTCCTCACTGTCTCCCAGAGGTTGCTCAGACTCAAATCCACTGAGTTGGTGATGCCATCCAACCATCTCATTCTCAGCCACGCCCTTCTCCTCCTGTCCTCAATCTTTCTCAGCATCAGGGTCTTTTCCAATGAGTCATCTCTTTTCATCAGGTGGCCAGAGTATTAGAGCTTCAGCTTCACCATCAGTCCTTCCAGGGAAAATTCAGGGTTGACTTCCTCTAGGATTGACTTCATTGTCTAGAGGCTTTGAATTGTACCTTCCACCCGCACATCTCTGGCTGCCACTGAAAGGTTTTGCATCTCACAGTTGGAGTGTGCCTGATCAAGGTCCTTTTTAAACAAATTAAGTGACCAGGCTTTTATAATTCCCTTGGGAGTTCAAAAGTGAAGTAGATTTCGGAGTTAAGGAAATATTTTTGAATTTCCAGTCTATTTCCCCCGCTTTTCAGTTTCATCTTTACTAATGATTTGGAAGATGGAGAAAAACAGCACGCTAATTCACTTAGCTCAGAGTGTACAATGTGATATGACAGCTAAAAAGGCCAGAACTATTTTGAGGCACAATTGAGAAAGGATTGTGTTATTAGACCGAAGAGTGATTGTCCCTTTTTGCAGGCCTCCAGAGAGAGAGCTTCTGGAATTCAATGTTGAATTGCTGGACACCTCTGAGCCAGAGAGATTTAGATCTCCTGGAAGAGAGTCAGCAAAAATGATTAAAGAAATTAAAGAAAGCTAGTGTAGAACATTCTTACTATCTTGCCTGGTCTTGTCCCATCAACGCTGTCACCCGGAAATAGGGACTAGATTGTGCTTGTACTGTTAATTATCATGTTCCTCTGTTACTCGCTACAGTCCCAGTGTTGAAGATACTGATACTTAATGTGAATTGATTTTTTTTTTAACATTGACTTATTCTCATGCACTGATGATATCTAATAAAATATACCACTTGAAAATAGGTTGAAAAAGTCGATCTAGGCAGGAATGTTTAAGAGAAGAGAGGCAAGGAGGCAGGGGAGTCATTGATTGTACCTAGTTATTACAGAACCACTTCCAGTCTCAAACAGGAACCAAGTTTGTTGAGGATGAACTTGTCTGCTAGGCTTGAAAGTATTAGTGAAAGCTTTTTTAGGTCCTACTGTGGGGTGTGGCACATAGATGCGGGTGTACACCAAGGGCCAGTCCCATGGGACTCACTTACTCCATGTTTAGCATAGGGTTGGCCAGAAACTTTATTATAGAGTTTTTTTGTAAGATGTTATGGAAAAACTGGAATAAATCTCTTTTTTTTGCCATATGCATATGTGCATGTTCAATACTCATTGGAAGGACTGATGCTGAAGCTCCAATATGGCCACATGATGCCAAGAGATGACTCATTCAAAAAATACACTGATGTTGGGAAAAATAGAAGGCAAAAGGAGAAGGGGACGACAGAGGATAAGATGGATGGATGGTATCACTGAGTCAGTGGAAATGAGTTTGAGGAAGCTTCAGGAGGTGGGGAAGGACAGGAAAGCCTGGCCTGCTGCAGTCCATGGGACCACAAAGACTCGGACATGACTGAGTGACTGAACTGAACTGATGCGTGCTCAATCGCTTCAGTCATGTCTGACTCTTTGCAGCCCTGCCTGGCTCATGAGGCTCCTCTATCCATGGGATTCTCCAGGCAAGATTACTGGAGTAGGTTTCCATGCCCTCCTCCAGGGTATCTTCCCAACCCAGGGATCGAGTCTGAGTCTCCTGTAACTCTACACATCAAGTTCCTTTTTTTTTTTTTTTTTTTGAATTTTGGCCTCTTTTATTGGTCTTTCATTTATTCATTTTCATCCATCTTTTTTCTTTGGCCTGTGTGGGCCTCCCATCACAGTGGGCTCTTTTATTGCAGAGCACTGGCCCTGGGCACATGCGCTCCAGAGCACTGGCTCATAACTGGACACATTGGTTCAGCCACTCCGCGACATGTGGGATCTTCCCAGGCCAGGGATTGAACCGGTGCCCCTTGCACTGCAAGGGAACTCTTTACCCACTGGACCACCATGGTGGCCCCCAGGCAGATTCTTTATTGCTGAGCCACTGAGGAAACCTAACCTTTTGATCAAGCCAATACTTATTCTAGTTCCACTGTTTACCAGAAACCCAGATATAGGTCCAGTCATGGCAGAAACTAATTCTACAGTCTCAGAAAGAATAGGCAAGAGGCTCATGTGTTTGAAAGAAAATCAACTTCCACATGCCCATCATGGGAATGGAAACACTCTGTGACAACCTCTTGCTTTCCCCTAGCCCAGGCCCTGGCTCTCTGAAGGGAGCACACATCTGTGGTTTGTTTCCCCAAAGAGACATGTTGCACCAGTGAATAAACATGTGAAGTAATCAGAATCCCTTTGTTCTCTGTTTTAACCCCGAGTGCTGATGTTTTTCTCCCCAGAGCCGTTCAGCGCTGATGTGTGGGTTATGATGTTCGTCATGCTGCTCATCGTCTCTGCCGTGGCCGTCTTTGTCTTCGAGTACTTTAGCCCTGTGGGTTATAACAGGTGCCTCGCCGACGGCAGAGGTAAGGCAGTTGTAACCACTGGCATTCCTAGTTCTTAGCTCTGACTCTGTGCGCCCCTCGCCTGCTGTCTGCTTCCTCTCTAGTCTTCAGTCTTCTAGGTCACCGTCTTGGTGATTCATTAGAAAGACCCCAATTAAGATGCTAGTCTGAATGTGCCTGTCCCCTCCCTGGCTCAAGCCTCACCCCAGGCCCAGTTCCACCCTCGGGCGAGTGAGAGTCAAGCTGGCAGGAGATCCATGTAACATAAACATGTTAGAGGAACCTGTTTTGATAACCTTAGGCTATGAGCCGTCTGTCTGATCATGTGGGCTAACGAGGCAGATGAGACACACATATCAAGAATAAGAAAAAATGGACTACTTAATGGAGAGAGTAGCATGGATGTATATACACTAATGTATGTAAAGAGATAGTCAATGAGAATTTGCTGTATGACTCAGGGAACCCAGACTGGGACTCAGTCATAAATAACCTAGAGGGGTGGGGATGGGAGGGAGGTCACCGCAGGACACATGAGAGTAGTTGTGGCTGAAAAAATTGTCTGCAGCCAAAGGATCACCTCTGAGGTACAAAAACTCCAAAGCATATGGCCCCAGCTCATACCCTCTGTCAGAAAGTAGAGTCGGACATTGAAATAAAATGGCCAGGTGATAGCAATTCTCACTCACTGCTACTCTTGTGGCAGTCCATCTTCCCGGCTACAAAAGTTCAGAGAGGTGAAAGCTGCCCATGTGTCTGATGCATTTATGAAACTTTACACAAAGTTTACTAGATTTCTGAAGAGGGCCATAGGATCCTTTTAAATATCTCTTCTAAAACTTCCTGAGAAGCCCAGCATTAGGAAATATTATGCCTTTTCTGAGTCTTCTGCCATCCACAATGTGAACTTTATCTTGGAATTATACCTAGAAGAGGAGAGATTTTTAACACATAAGAATTATCTGTGGGGTACCTAAAAGACAAAGATGCAAAGACCTCTGTTCTAATATTCTGATTCACTAAGTCCAGAGCAGAACTTGAACTACTGTAGGTCTCAAAATAGTGGTTCTCTACCTTGGTTGCATGTTAGCATAACCACCCCACCCCACACCAATTTAATAAGAATCTCTGAGGACGGAGTGCCAAGCATTTGTCAGAGCTCCCTGTGGGCTTCAGTTGAATTCACAGTCCAGGCTGTGGACCACCCCTTCATTGAAGGATTTTCAGGAGGAGACCTACCGTCTCATCTAGGGTGTGCCTCCTGGGGAGGAAATGCAAAAGTCTCTACAATACAGAATAGTCAGCGGCTTACCACCTGTGCCAACAGGTCACC